>PVIW01005918.1:0-96664 GCA_004026585.1 Noctilio leporinus
GGGGGGAGGGAGAGGTAGAGGCAAAGATGGGGAGCAGCTTAGACAAGAACCTAGTATAAAGGAACCATGGACATGGACAACAGGTGGGATTGACTTTGGGGGGAATGGGTGGGTGGGTGGGGGGACAGAGGGGAGCAAAAAGGGGATGGATGTAATACAACAACAATAAAATTAAAAAAAAAAAAAAGAAAGAAAGAAAAGGAGATGTGCATGCACATACTATACCCAGATTATTACAGGTTACAGAGAAAACACAAAACTATGCATAAATAATTAGAAATTATAGAATTTAACCAGTGGCTAAATATAAGACTTTATACAAGTGAGTTGGATTTCTATAAACTAATAGAAAACAAATAGAACAAGTAATTATACAGAACAAACTTTTTATAATAATATTAAAGAATACCAAGTATCTTAAAATAAATCTAACAAAAAGCCTTCAGGACTTTTACACACAAAAGTTAGAAAAACTAACTAGGCAATATTAAAGGAGAGGAAGATTTAATACAGTAATGATGTAACTAGGACCCAGGATGAAGGTGGGCAAATGAACTGTAAATGGCTTGATAAGAAATCAAATTTGCAGTAAATATCCTCAGTTAGCTCTGAAAAGATTTTATTCTGTAAGTCTGGTGGGGCTCTTTCCACAAAGTTGTTCTATTTACAATAACAAAATACTTCCTTGTTCATAGTAATGGCGTGAAACACAACTTGAGCAAAAAAAAATACATAATATATGGGTTAGACTGTAGACTTACAGGCTAAAATAGCCTAACTTATAATGAACAGGGCATCATAAATAGTTACTACAGTATTATTGACTGAAAATATCAGGAACACTTTGTATAGTTCATGACTGTCTAACCACTAAGCTGTATACCTGAAACTAATACAAAATAATGCTGAATATAAACTATAATTGGATAATAGAATTTTTAAGTAAAAATAAGCAAAGAAGAAAAAAAGAAGGCAGATTTCAGATGGAGTGGTCATTATCATACTGCAATTCACTGGTCTAAGTAATTCCTATAACATCAGCTTTGATTCTCCAAAACTGAGTTCTTTTACTTTTCCAAAGATTAATAAGACTCTTTTAGCCGAGAGTTGACCCCAAGGATATTCTACTCTGAACTCCATAGGAAAATGTGCTTTGTTTAAACTCTATTCATACAACAATTAGGTAAAGAGTCAACTACTCTGGGCCAGGAGTAAAATGGCCCATAAATTTACCTAACAATATTGGCAAGTTATTGCTTAACAGTGGGACTAAAAGATAAGCAACTAACCAGAATAATCCGCTTTCTTGAATAGGTTATCCTCATCAGTATTTCAACTGAAAGAATACATTCAAAGAGCTCAGGCCACTGGCCAGATAGGTCAAGGTTGCAGTTTCTATTCCCCAGTCATGGCACATACAAGAAGAAACCAATGAATGCATAAATAAATGGAACAACAATATTAATGTTTCTCTCTCTCCCTCTGTCTGAAATCAATTTTTTTTTTTTTTAAATGGCTCACATCTTATAAAAAGAACTCAGCACTGCCTTGGAAGGGCCAACAAGTTTCAGGACTGAAAAAATAGTAAGTCACTTCCTTCGGGGACTTATTTATTTGCTATACATATTTAAGCTTTAAGTAAAGACCAAAGACCTGCCCTAAAAAATTTTAAAACAATTTTAAAATACTGTCATTAAGATGGAAAATGAAGACCCTGGCTGGTGGCACCTGCAAACCCAAAGGTCACTGGTTCAATTCCCAGCTAGGGCACATAACCAGGTTGCATGCCAGGTTTCCAGCCAGATCCGTAGCTGGAGGCAGGTGAAAGGCAACCATAGATTGATGTTTCGCTACCTATCTGCCTCTCTCCCAAAATAATAAATAAAATCTTAAAAAAAAAAAAACAAAAAAAAACCCTAAACTAAATGCTTTAAAAAAAAAAAGAAAAAGAAGGCTTATTACAGTAAAATAAGGCCTATGTCTCATCAATAGCTGAGCAATAGCACATTATTTTAAACCATATCAAGTAGAAAATTAGAATTGACTCAAGAAGATAAATGTCAGAGCTCACTTTTTGATTTCTCGAAGAAGCATTCGGATAAGGATGATCTGGAGTGGTTCAACCATCAATTTCCTCCACATATCCAATGCTAGCTGCCAAGAAAAATAAAAACTATCAGGGCTAAATTACTTAAGGTTTTTGGAGCTTTTTTAAATATTTGTTTAAGGCTTTAAAAATAATACCCATCAAAAAAGTACTTATAACTAGTATTTTTTAATTCAAATAAAAATTTAATAAACATAAGGAAAATTAATTTCTATTTTTAAACATTGTATCAGACCTGTACAAAGACCAGAATTAATATTTTTGGACTAGTTGAAAATTGTATAAAAATAATTAATTTTTATAAAACTTTGATTATCAAATGTTCAGTATTATGGAGGGGTTACAGATGCCAAGATTGTAACAAAGGAGTTAGGTTAAATAAAATAATGTAGTTGGGCTGTTAGTTAACTTTTTAAATTATAAAGCCTCTCACACAAACATAAAAGAATAAGTCAGTTTAAAGAATAATGAAATAAAACACCCTTGTATCTGCCAACCAATTTATGAACTATGTCTTCACCATCACTATTGACCCTCAGAGGTTTTCACTATCCTGAACTTTGTGTTAAATCATTCTTTTGCTTATAATTCTACCAAATATGTAAATGTCAGCATATATTTTTGAAATTGATCATTTCTGATCTTAATAAATCATATTGTATACTCTTCTATGCATGATTTTTAAAGTTTTAACTGTTACTGAACTCCCTCTAAATTGAAATATGCAGCTATATATAGTTCAACCACTGACACTACTATACAATAAATATCCTGTTGCATTAACACACCATGGTTTATTTTTCCTCTTTACCGCTGATGGCATATGTTTATGATTCCAGTTTTTCACTACTTAGAAAAAATGCTGCTATTCTTGTATATATCTTCTGGTGAACAAAGCAAGAAATTCCCAGATAAACACCTATGAGTGGAGAGGATGAGCTACAGAGTTAGGAACACATGCAGCTTTACGAAGTAAGGCCAAATGGTTTTCCAATGTACATAAGCAGTAAGTAAGAGTTCCTTGACAACAAGTGTGACTGCCAGGCTCTAGTCACACTTTGCCAATCCATTGGATGTAAAGTGGCATCTTCTTGTAACTTTAACTGGCATTTTTGCAAATGAAACTGGGCATCTTTTTATATGTTTATTGTGCATCTCAGTTTTTCCTGTGAAATTCATTTCTTTTGTCCATTATCCCATTAATGTTTGTCTTATTCTTAATGAAATCTAAGTGTTCTTTATATATTGTAGAAATTAATTCCTTGACAGTTTTACATATTGAAGTGTGTTAGTTTGCAGACTTTTGAGTTTCTTTATAGGTTTTTAGTAAAAATATATTCTAATGTATTCAAATATATCAATTTTTCCCTTTATTGTTCCTTTGTGTGTATGTCTTTTAAGAACTCCTTCCCTACCTGAAGGTCATAAGGGTATGTATGGGTCATAAGATCTTAAGATCTTCTATACTGTTTTTCAAAAGTTTTATTAAAGCTTTCCTTTGACATTTAAGAATTTGAACCTCAATATATTTTTTCCATACAAAGTACATATTATTCCAGCATCAAAAACTGATTGCTCTGTTTCTAACTAACTCAGGTACATCCATAGTGGTATAAGTCTGTCTTTATTGACTGCCCGTCTAGTCAGTTTCCCTGGAGTATCTCTATATTCTGAACCATAGGTAATTCCATTTCAAATAAGTAAAAGCATGCCTTCTTACAAGAAACATTCCTCAAGTTTTGCCTTCTTATTTTTTTAAATAACATGAACAGGGCAAAATAAAAAGTAATACATAAGAAAACAAAATTTTAGGAAGGGGAGCAGCTTACACAAGAACCTAGTATGAAGGAACCATGGACATGGTCAACAGGTGGGACTGACTTTGGGGGAAATGGGTGGGTGGGGAGGGGGACAGAGGGGAGAAAAAAGGGGATGGATGTAATACAACAACAATAAAATTTAAAAATAAATAAATAAATAAAACAAAAATAATAATAATTAAAAAAAAGAAAACAAAATTTTATAGCTGTGGTTGGAAGACAAACTGGTGAAACCTTTTGAAAGCTTTAACCCAGAAAATCAACTTTCAGGTATCCACTCTATGACAGTTTCTGTCTATACATACATACATACATATATAAATATATATATATATATATGTATGTATATACACTTATTTATTTATTTATTCCATGAGTGTAACATTTTGGTCTACTTTGTTCATTACTATATTCCTAACATATAGAACAGTGCCTGGTACACAGAGGGGTTCAAAAGTATTTAATAAATAAACAGTGACTTTTAATGTAGTATTGTTTGTAATAACAAAAAATGAATAATGTAACTAATAAATTATTGTTATATCCTGATGAAGAATATTAAGCTTTCACGTAAAAGTAAAGTTATGCAAAAAGAACTCGTAAACATGTTACAAGAAAGGTATAAAATACAAATTGGAGGACTTTAAATACGGTATAACACCATTGTTTAAAAATAAAATAAAGGCCCTGGCTGGTAGCACAGTGGATAAGGTGCCGGCCTGCAAACCCAAAGGTCGCAGGTTCGGTTCCCCAGCCAGGGCACATAATCAGGTTGCAAGCCAGGTCTCTAGCCAGATCCATGGCTGGAGGCAGGTGAAAGGCAACCATTCATTGATGTTTCTCTGTTTCTCTCCCTCTCTGCCTCTCTCCCTTCCTCTCTTTCTGGAAATAATAAATAAAATCTTAAAAAAAATAAAAATAAAATAAAATAAAACCTATTATGCAGGATATGCATAATAGTCGTACATGACTATTTATAGGCAAATGTATATGTAAAAGATATAAACCAAATTGCTTATAGTAATTTCCTCTGGGAAAAAAAGCAGGCTTGATGTTATTGGTAATAAGGAACAAATATTAAGTAAAAATATTCACTTATAAACTAAATAATAGTAACTAAAGCAACCGCTGTTAAGATTTTGGTATTTCTCATTGATGCGCTTCAGAATATCTTTTTTGCCCCTACAGTTTTATTCCTATTAAATATATAATGTTATGCCCATTGTTTTTATAAGCCATTTACCCCTTTGTTAAATGTTCCTATGAACTTTTCCCTACTACTAATTTACTCATTTGCCTACCTTTATAACAAAACCATACTGAATATATTCTTCTATGTATGATTTTTATTGTTGGCTATCAGAAATTTAGATTGCTTACCTATTAGTCACCCTTATTAGCAACGATTGCAAAAAAAATGACTTTCAAACATGTTTTCCCCCATACTTATTATTTTCACAGTATTGGAAATACTTGGAATTACCTGGTCAATCCTGCGTAGTAAACATTTTAAAGTCTACTGAAAGACATTGACAAATTTCTTTCTAAAAGGATTATTCTAATTTAAATCTGCATCTTACTGTTTCCTTCACTAACACTCATCACAACTTAAAATTAATTCTTTATATATTTGTCATCTGCTTTCCTGTGAGGACAGGAACTTTCTATCTATTCACCACTGGATCCACAATGTCTGGCTGCTCAATAAATATGTGTTAAATGGATAAAAAATATTATACTAGAGAATTTCTTTCATAATCAATATATGCATTATGTAATTCTCCACATTTAAATTTGCACTGTACCTCAAGAATCTCAGTGAATTAAACTGTATATTTCATTTATGTACCCTGAATTTAATTATTTTTAAAGTTAAGATAAATTTGTTTTATCCCTAAATTTGTACTTATTATCTTTTAGGTGCTCTTTTAAGTCCATGTCCTTCGCACTTCTTAACTGCCAGTCTCAACATTTTCTAAATACTTACCATTAATTTACTTACTAAAATAATACTCATACCTCTTCTGCTTCTCTTATCTATTTTAAGAGTCTTGGGAAATCATTACAGTGTTTTATTTACTTAACATTTAGAATGTTTTAAATTTTGACAATTTTAGGATAGTCAACTCAGTTTTTAAAAAAGACAGTGAATCAAATTATCTAAATAAATACATTCTTATATTTGCCAGTAATTTAAAGAATTTCCTACCTCTCCTATTTCCATAAGTGGTTCATTCATATCTACACCACCATATCCATACTGAAGGTCAGCTTCTGTCAATTTATTTTTTTTAATAAACTGGGTGTTTAGATACCTGAAAAATAAATGTAACATCATTTGACAGTATTTCAAATCAATGGGAAAATAAGTAACTTGCAACTCTGGAACAATTTAAGGATTATAAATAAACTACAGAATAGTTTAGTATTATATCCAAAATAAATTAAATAAAAATTAAAAATATAAAAATTATCAGCCCAACCTTCTGTGCAAGGTCCTAAGAGACAAAGAATAAGCAAAGAATAAGACCTCTACCCCTAGCTGGTGTGGCTCAGTAGGTTGAGCATCAACCTGCAAAGTAACAACAAAGGTGGCTAGCTCAATTCCCAGTTAGGACACATGCCTGGGTTGTGAGCCAGGTCCTTGGTTGGGGGCGTGCAAGAGGCAACCAATCAATATTCTCTCTCACATGCTGTTTCTCTCTCTTTCCCCACTCCCTTCCTCTCTCTCTAAAAAATAAATAAAATTTTAAGGAATAAAATAAGACCTCTAGAGTAGTGAAAAAAAACTATAACCCCAGTCTCACTTAAGAACCCTCAAGAGGCCCTAGCCAGGTAGTTCGGTTGGTTAGAGTATTGTCTGGATACGCCAAGGTTATAAATGTCAATCTCCGATCAGAGCACATACAAAAAGCTATCAATGAATGCATCAATAAGTATAACAATAAATTGATGTCTCTGTCTCTCAAATCAATAAACAAAACTTTTTTTAAAACTCAAGGGTTTTGCTCTAAAAATTCAAGTCTTAAGCCTAATAGCTCCTATCAAATGGACAAGCCTTCAAGAATCTCATTTGTTCACTTTCAGATTCTTCTTGGGAAGTAAAGATAAGTTTACTTTGCAAAGAATTAAACAGAAAATGGTTACAAGATCTAATCCATATCTGTTCTCTAATTTATACTTTTCCCCAGGGAAAATACAAATTTTCAGTTTTAAACAAATAACAAAAATCACAATTAGTTGGTAAGAAAATGGAATTGATTGTTAATAAGAAGTATGAATAAAACTGACAGATTTAAGATCATTTTGTCTACCTAAGAAAAACAGCCTAATAAGTGCCTCAATATAGTCTAAGACTAATAATTGTAATAAATTCTAAGAAATACTGAGGTGAATTAAATAAAATGTGTAAAGAGCCTATAATATTCAAATACTCACTTTTTACCATCCCA
Source organism: Noctilio leporinus (assembly GCA_004026585.1). Taxonomy (NCBI): domain Eukaryota; kingdom Metazoa; phylum Chordata; class Mammalia; order Chiroptera; family Noctilionidae; genus Noctilio; species Noctilio leporinus. The sequence goes on from PVIW01005918.1 coordinate 7,380, forward strand.
GATTTCACTATAATGTTAATGCTCACAACCAAAACAACTATTCACCTTCACATTGGAAGGTTCTTCCAATGTACTAAATAGCTATTGACAATGCAAGTATTTAGACAATAACCATGAAATCTCACATTAAAACACACTTTCTAATGTTCACTGCATCAAAACAAAAGGCCCACCTAACATTTATAGACAACTGATATTGAAAGTAAAAATTTCAAATGCCTAACTCCACCAACAATCCTAAGAGATGATGAAAAATCTAATTCCTGGAATTAACCCCAAAGCAGCATAGCCACAACTATTTACCCAAGTTCCACTCCCATATTTACTAACTTCAAGCCTCTGTACACCGAGGCTCACAACTTAGGCGCTCCATTTGACTCAACCTTCCTCTGTCCATACATTAATACAGTCACATTATTTTTCCTTCATTACATAACACTTATAATTTAATGCTGGGTTTCCAGCCCTGCCTTCCAGCTGAGGAAAGGAGAACAGTATCAAGGACCGCTTTGTGTGGTATAGGAGACTGTGACCCTGCACAAGCAAAGCCTGGGACAGGCTTGTAAGACTTGACCAGAAAATGTGGAATGCAGGAGGCTGGCACAATCCGTACTGGCACCAAGGGGTCCCTGGGGGAATTAGGCCTTGAGAAATACATGATATCATTTGAAGCTTGCTCTGCTTTGACTAGTTTTAGGTTAAAGCACACCAAATAATCAGGTCAAACTTATGCACCCTATTTTTTGTACCCACTTGGCATCATCTTATCTAGCAGACCCTCACCTGAAGCGGGTCTGCGCTCCTTGAATTATCTTGTGTAGATAGTGTCTGTTCTCTGTAATTAGCACTGCTTGACATTGATGGATAAGGTATACGTGTACACTGCATATCCCTTGGTGTGTAAAACTCAATAAAACCCCAGGGAAGAATTCATTAGATGCACTTCCCCACTAGAAAGATTTGCCAGTTCTTTCCCTCCCCAGGCAAATCTTACGTTGGTAGAGTCATTTCATCCAAGACTGGAGGACCTCACGGGACAAGGTCCCCCTCAAACAGGATTGAGAGACAGAAGTAGAACCAAAGGGAATTGCTTTTTCACCTAAAACAGAGTATCAGGGATAGGACCTGAAATGACTAAAATGCTCTATCCCAGATATTTTCATCTCAGTCCTTTGTCATTTAGGTCTCAGTTCAAACACACCTCTCTCAGGCCTGATCTGACCCCAATCCAAATTAACGCTGAGGGATGTGGTGCACAGTAGGCATTGAGAAATTATGTGCCCTCCCTCCTTTCAGTCTTGTTTCCACCTATGGGTCGCCACAGGGGCTGCAGACATTCAGCTCTGTTCAGGGAGCTACACACCCTGGAGGTGACCGGCTGGGATCCAGCTCCTGCAGCCTCTGGAAGGAAAGACTCCTGATCAAGGTGTCCTCCTCTAGGCACACCCCCTAGAGGAGGACACCGCCCTGGGCCAGTTGTGGGTGGAGGTGCTGACACTCTAGAAGTAGCCAACTTGCAGGCTTAAAGGTAAACTCCATGGTTCCCTGGCCTGTGCTGGGAAAGAGGTCAGACTCCCAAGGTAGCCAAACAGACTCAAGAGAAAACAGACTCATCAGGGCAAGCAGCAAATGTGGTATAACGAGCACTTTGTCAATATTGTACCCATCTTTGGCAAGAAGGCCCCAAAGCCAACTCTTAAATGCTTTGTAATCCTGACTTTCTCTAATAAAGCCTCTTAGGCCAGGCAAACAAGCAAAACAAAAACCCTTAACTTCTATTCCCCAATGAAGAACTAACACTCAATCTTCTATATTTTTCACAGTCCTTGCTACTGTGTGAAATAATTCCATTCTGTTACATGTTTGCTCATTTTCTCAATCTCTCTTTTCTCTAGAATACAAGGTCTGCAAGCAAGGACCATGTCTTAAGACATTGCATCTAGACAAGGGCAGGCAGTTCTGAAGTCCTGAAAAACTACTTTTTCAGTGAATTACTAAAAAAAGAAATGGGTAACATTCCAGAGAGCAGGGAAAGCAAAGACTAATACTAGAACACAAGCTTGGAAAAGCAGGCTTGAGCCAGGTCGGAAAAGCCAAGAATGGCAAGAAATAAACATAAACAATAACATTTATTGGGCTCTTATTATGTGTCAGACATAGTCCTAAGCACTTACGTAGCTGAATATCATGAGATAGATATATATGTGGTACTATCAGGATGCTCATTTCATATATATGAAAATTTCAGCTTAGCTTAAAGAACTTGCTAAGGCAACCTACTAATAAGTAGCAGAACTGGCACAGAAATTCATGAGTTCTCTCACTCTCTCTCATTCAATGAGTAATGCCTGAGTGTGTACTTTATGACAGGTACTAAGCAAGGCATTGGGGACAGAAAGATGAAAAACAAAAATGTAGTCTCCACCCACACAGAGCTTGCATATCTGGTAGAAAGTACAAACATAAACAAATGTAACTATTTCAGAAATGACAAATTCCCTGAGGAGAGGGAACTTAGGTGTTACATTTTTATCATTTACATGTGTCTTCCTATATGAATCCTTTGCTCCAAACCAGTTTCTTTTTTTTGAGCAATGGTATCATGGCCATCCCAGTAATCTCATTTACCTCATCCTTCTGATCTGCCTTCTTTAATCAATTACTTAACTATTTAACTATCCTGTCCTACTTAACTATCATTTCCTTCATGACTGTCCTTTTCACTTCAATGACATTCATCTACTCTCTGCTTGCATCATGTGCAACACTCTCACAATTGGTTTCTACTTTCAGTTGGTGGCATCTCCAACTTATCTAAAAGTTCTGCTGTCACAATGTCACTTCCCCATTCAAAATCCTACAGTAGCTCCCTTATACCTACATAGTAAATGTAAGCATCTCAGAACAGTGGTTTGTTAGCTCTGAAGAAGCAGCTTCTAGATCTGGAGGTCTGAATCCACTATTATATTCCAAAGATCCATGTGTCTCTTCTTGGCTAGCACATGGTTTCAGGGGAGCTCTGTATACTTCTATCTGATAGGACAAGTCACTATTCTCTGCTTTTCATAGAATAAAACCTAAACTAACTTAGATTAAATATATCTTTCTCATTCCAGATTTCTACTCTTGATAGGTTAAGCTTGATAAATAAGCTTTCAAAATATTTAAAGAAAATTATTTTAAATTATTTAAAAATAATTTAAAATGTAAATGGTGCAATTTTTATTTTTATAGACACCATTCTTAATTTCCAAGTCATTGTAGTATTTTACAATATTAAGTACATACTTCTTTTCTAAATAAAACATATATTCTAAAAAATCATAAAAGAAAACTGTATCCAGCCCTGGCTGGTGGCACAGTGAATAAGGCGCCAGCCTGTGAACCCAAAGGTCGCTGGTTTGATTCCCAGCCAGGGTACATAATCAGGCTGCAAGCCAGATCTCCAGCCAGGTCTGTAGCTGGAGACAGGTGAAAGGAAGCCATACATTGATGTCTCTCTCCCTCTCTGCCTCTCTTCCTTTCCCCTTTCTCTAAAAATAATAAATAAAATCTTTTTAAAAAAAGAAAGAAAAACTGTATCCAATAATTTCTTAAAATAGTTTATACTATACCACAAAAATACTTTTTCATTCTGCTTAAGTATAATGCAAAGTACATGTTCTTACAATCCATTCTTTTTTTTTTTAATGATTTTTTTAGTTAACTATTCTATCAACAAAGTAATTAATAAGTATTCTTGCTTTTCTGATGTATGAGCAGTAACACAATGGTATTCGGCAAGAATTAATAGCCTAAGGTAACTTAGAAAGCCTCTAAGAAATCAGACTTTTTGACCTATCTTAGAAAATTCCATTATAAGAATTTTTCTCATGCTAACATTGACTGAATTTCAAGAGTTGTTAGTTCTCAAGATCATACCTTAAGTACTGTATGTTCTTCAAGGGCCAGTAGGATCTGCATAGATATGCAGTACTGGGAAAGATGGGGCACAAATATCATTATTTTTCTTTAAAATCAAATTCTTTATGTCACCTATGCTAACATATATCTATCTTATAAATTAAATCTGAGTAGAGGCTAGGCAGTGATCAAATTTGCACTTTAGATAACAGAAGTTTATCAAATAGAATTAGAAATAAAAAATGGGAGCTAATTACAGGTACTTTATCATTAACAGACCTGATGGAGAATGATAAAAAGCATGTACTACAGCAGTGCAAAGGAAATAATGAATTTCAAAGATATTTGGAGGAGTCAACCAGTAGGGGTCATGTGGGGAGGATAATCCCAAATGAAGGATAACCAAGACTCCTAGCATGTGTGTCTAGGCATACAGTACTACCATTCATTAAAGTTAGTCATGCTGGCACAGTGTGCGCATAAAAGATAATAAGCTCAGTTTTAAAAACCTGCAGTAGTGCAATGTACTCATATAACATCCTGGAGATATAGAAAGCTAAGTAAAAACACTCCTCTGAAACTTAAATTGCCTGGGATAAACAAGTATTTTGGGAGCTATCAGTACATAGCTTGTATCTAAAACCAGGAGTAATTGAGATCATCCTAGAAAGTACGTGTAAAAAATAAAAAGAAAGAAAAGAAAGAACCTGTAGTGTGAGAAAGGGGATGAGAATAGAATCTATGTAAGAGTATCAAGAATGAAACTAAGGTAGAATGAAGTTCAAATGGATTTAATCAGACTGATTTGGGTTTTATTCTGCCCTTGTGAGTTCTTGAGCAAAGTCATCTAACCACTTTAACCCTCAGCTTCCTCACCTATAAGATACTATCTCATATCATTTTATATACATACACACATGCATGTATATCATATATACTGCAACTTGTAATAAAAGCTCATTAATGTATAAGTTAATAGTTCTAATTTAAATAGCATCAAATTTATTTTGGTAAACAGAAATGCAGAAAAACCAAGAGAATTATATCCTAAAAAACTAAGATAAAATAGAAAAACAACTTATATCTTAACTGAAATGTCTCAGCTAAAGAGAAATCCTGCTGCAAGGCTCACAGTATGAATACTCTTTCATCATTTCCATACCAGAGGCACAATTTTCCCAGCAAAGGCAAAGCATGCATGCTCTTATCCCTAAAATACACCCAACTCTCTCCCACAACTTAGTTGGGGAATTGTTAAAGTTCTATTTATGACTGTCTCACTTTGGTGGATAAGGGGGAAAAACATCAAATGTCAGGATGTTTAATGTACGACAAACATTGTTTTATAAGAGCCAAAGCCACAGTAAATGTGCTTGTCAGCAAAAGCTGGTTTCTAGTTTTACTACATTTTGCTCTTCTAAGAAGAAATAAAAGCTACTATCCATTAGAATTAAGCTCCTGTTTCTAATATAAGCAACTTACAGTGAATAAACTCAATTGTTGTTAAAAAACAAAACAAACAAACAAAAAAACCAAAGGGAACATGAACCAGTGAAGCAAACAAAGAAAGACAAACACGCTAAGAAAACCAAGCCTTGGCCCCGGTACAGTATTCCTGCATGGTGTAACTGTGCAGATAATGCTTTGAGACCAGCTCTGGTCTTCAGCTTCTCCCCAGTGAGAAACTTAGGCAAGGGTATGTCTGTGGCATGCACAGGTCAAAAGTATCACTGCATCCATCATAGCCAGAACCATTTCAAGAGTACATACCCCACGTCCAAATGTGAAAGGCCCAGGTGCTACTGGCACTATTCCTCATTTATCCACTATTCAGTACATAGTTCTGTGCCTTCCGTACCTAAGTACTTCTTTCCATTGTCTACATGATCGGGTTAAAGAAGACTAGCAGATACCATAGAACTTGCAGGTGTGGCAGTTAACATAAACGGTCTATGCAGGAGACTGGGCAGAAGTGGGAAGGGAAATCCAGAGAGGGGAATGTGGAAAAATAACATCAGAATTAGTCATTCAAAAAAAAAAAAAAAGGGGGGGGGGGCAATTGAGACAAAATAGCATGAGGAAAGGCAGAAAGACAGAGACAACAGGGCATTATGACACTGGAGGTTATTCAGAATATCTAGAGAAAAGAGTCCAACTTCAAAAGGAAAACTGCTGTGTACTTTGACGCATAGTGTTTCATAAAACATAGTGAAACATAAAACACTGGGTCCTATAGTCAAGTAAGAGCCTACTGAAAGGGGACATGGGCTTAGATTTAACTCTAAATTTCATCCAAACTAATGTTTCACTTTGGGTTTCTCTTGAGATTTAACATGTGCTATGTAGTCCCAAACAAGCTGAAGAAATTCAGCTATACTATCAAATACACTTGTCACAGAATAACTTTCTACACACAGCCTGGCTCCCAATACCCGCATAACCCAGACTACAGACCTTCCCCATAGCGGAAAAAAGTTTATATAGCAGAAAATGCTCTAGCTTCATGCATTTCACTAGATAGTAGGTAATTATTTTTTTAAAAACTCTTCAGTTATGAACACAAGCAATACTGTTTAGATGGCCAGAGTTCAAAAGGATACTTACCTGTACAAGCAGTCCATGTAGTCTGCACCCTTGCTATATTCCTCCCAATACCTATGATACATAACAAGTACTTGCTCTTCAGACTCCAGAACTCTCTATATAAGAAAGAAAAGTATTTTTACTTGTAAAGCACTAATCATTTTCATTTATAAGGAATACATTTATCAAAAATTAATTATTACAAAATAACTGACAATTTAAGCATTATAAATTGCATTTATAAATTTCATTCTAATTAACTACCTTTAGTAATAATGAAACAACTAGGAAAAAAATGTGAGTCTTAGATATAAAAGTGAAGCATCCATACTAGAGAGTAAATTGTTTCATTCTCTATGATAAAAGGATGAAATAATAATAGTTTGATGTTCTCTTTAGGCTAGAATATATTAAGATCAGTTTATAGAGAATATAATTCTATGGTCATGACTCTATGCATTTCCTCAAACCCATCACGTTTGATCAGCCTGCTAAGTATATTGGTAAGTCAGCCTGATATATCATTACTCCAAATTACTATGTAAATTACATGTTTTATGGAAATTGACATTTTTTCCACATTCCCCAAGTTTTTAATTTACTTAATAGAAACCTGTTATTCTTATGTTTCAATCCTCATCTGAGGATGTTTATTAATTTTTAGAGAAAGGAGGGAAGGGGAAGGTGAGGGAATGAAAGAGAGAGAGAGAGAGAAAGAGAGAAACATTTGTCTGAGAAATATCAACTGGCTGCCTCCTATACACACCTCAACAGGGGATCAAACCTGCAACCTAGGTATATATGTGTTCTGATCAGGAAGCATACCCTGAAGCTTTTGGTGGATGGGACAATGCTCAAACCAACTGAGCCACCCAGCCAGAGCAAATCCTATTATTTTTCAAAAATAAAAATCAAACTAAAATCTGAGGTTTGATTTTTTTAAATTATTTTTAAAGAAAATCTAGACTAACAATAAAAATACACTGGGCTGATATTCAAGGAATCTGTGGATTTCCTATCTCAGTTCTTTCATTAACTGTTCATATAGCCTTAAGAAATCTTGGCCTCAACTTTCATTTAATTAATTATCTAGTGCAATGCTTTTAAACTTGGAATTTTAACAATTAAGGCCCAGGACAATAGAAATAACCTATAAATTGTGGGGGTTTTGCTAATTATATTGGTAAGGAAATTAGAAGTAGCAATGAATAATAATCCTAGAGCAAAGGGTACCCTTAGGAAGTACTATTGATAGAATATAAATCTAAGAAAAATTTGTTACTATATGTCAAGAACAGTAAATAATGTTCATGAGTTAAGACCTAGTAATTCCAGGTCTAAGAATTTATCCTACAAAAACTTGGTTACACAAAAATAATTAAGCCACAACAATGTTCACAGAAGTATCATTGATAACAACAAATTATATAAATTGAAAATAATCTATATACCCAACAATATAGAAATATTTAAACAAGTCATAGTATCTCCACACCACAAAATATTTTACCATCATTGCCAGGATTACAAAAGTCTATTTACTGACAAAGAGAGACTTACAATATTATTTAAAACAAAATGTAGTATATAAAGTATATAACATGACTCAATTGTTTAATTTAAAAAAAAACGAAGTCTAAACAAAGCAAAAAAAATGCATTACAGAAACTACTGAATCAAATTACATATGGACCAAAAGATATATATTTAAATACAAACATATCAAAAATATTAACAATAGTTAATTGTGGAAGTATGTTATGGGTGGTAATAATTTTGCTTATCTGTATGTCCTAAATTATCTATAATGGAAATTAATTAATTTAAAAAGTTCCCTTCCCCAATCAAATCAAATTTTGTTCTTACCAGTGAAACTGATTTTGTTGGCTATATTGACAATTTACTTTGTCATCTACACATCAGCCAAATTTTTTTGTCACTGGATATGAGAACATATAGTGTATAATCATTCAAGAATTATAAACTTTCATAGCACAGTGGATAAGGTGCCGGCCTGCAAACCCAAAGGTCTCAGGTTCGATTCCCCAGCCAGGGTACATAACCAGGTTGCAAACCAGGTCTCCAGTCAGGTCTGTGGCAACCATACATTGATGTCTCTCTCCCTCTCTGCCTCTCTCCCTTCCCCTCTTTCTAAAAATAAAAATAATGAATTAAAATCTTTAAAAAAAAAAAAAGAATTATAAACTTTCATAAGACTGCTTCAAAATACCATTTTTAAATCACACAATTATACCAATGCTAATTTCTTAGTTTTAATGCCATACCACTATTATGCAAGGTGTTAACATTAAAAAGGTAAATATAGTATATGAGAATTCTGTACTATTTTTGCAACTTTTCTATAAATCTAAGATTACTTCAAAGTTTTTTAAAAAGTCACACAACCTGCTAAAATGTAAAACTGCAAAATTTATAAATGAATTAGACAGTTATCAATTTGGTATAACCAAGCTCACTAGCTCACCACAGCAGAACTTTAAAACTAACTTAATATATTAAACATTTAAGGCCAATTTATCAACACTGCTTTCATGAACTGGTATATATACATGCCAGAACACCGTATCTACCATATACAACAAAAAGTACACTTCCTCTGAATGTCTGAAAGAAACTATCACATATCAACTGAATTCTACTTACAAGTTATTACCACTTTAAAAGCTACCTGCTCCAAGCTTTGTGCAGGGTTAGACATCATATGGTTATCATCTCCATTTTATAAAGATACTTAAAATAGACTGAGTAGCCCATAGTCCACTAAAAGGTAGAGTCCAGTTGCTACCATAAAATAAATTATCTCATTCAGCTCCTTGATAAGATCGATAGGTTGAGTTAGAAATGCTGTCTATAGTCAAATGCTGCCAATTCATTGTTTATGCACAAACCAAGTCTGTGATGTTGCCCTTATATATATATGGCATACTAGCCAAAAATACTGGTCAGAAACAATTCATTTCATTTAAATTTATCATTTCTCTTTTTAATTTTTGGGGTTTTTTAAAGTTTACATAGGATATAAAGAAACAGCTTAAAAGTTGAAAACAATAAAGACAGATTTACAAGAGGTGGGAAGCAACAGTAAGAGAAAACTTGGTTCTACCCAAAAGACATCATAGAAGCACATTTTATTTATTTATTTATTTTTAAGATTTTATTCATTATCTTTAGAAAGAAGGGCAGGGAGGGAGGAAGAAAGGGAAAGAAACATCAATGTATGTTTGCCTTTTACCTGCCTCCAGCTACGGACCTGGCTGGAGACCTGGCTGGAGACCTGGTTATGTGCTCTGGCTGGGAATCAAACCAGCAACCTTTGGGTTTGCAGGCCAGCACCTATCCACTGAGCCACCAGCCAGGGCTAGAAGTGCATTTTAAAGATGAACAAACCATGATTCAAAAACCTGCTTTTTGGAAGGGAACAGAGGGGAGTAAAAAGGATGGATGTAATACAACAACAATAAAAATAAATTTTAAAAAAGGAAAAAAGAAAACCTGCATTTTCACTCATTGATTTATGACCTTGATCAACTATACAAATTTCCCTTGTGAGAACCTAACAGCACAGTGCTTGACTTATAGATTTTAGATATAATTAGAAAAATGCTATTTAGGAAATAAAACAAACATTAACTTGCGCTAAGTTCTGCACTTAAAAACAGGGAACTATACAAATAACTATGCAGCTACATATTTACATCAAATATGTATAAGTCCTTACCTTGTGCAAATGTCGTACATGATTTTCCAAAAAATTCTTAGTTTCCGTATAAAGTCTTTCTCCAAGGGGTTCGGGATAGGCCACACATAAAGCATAGATATCTCTAGTTCAACTGTTAAGGTTTTCACATTCATTGGAGATATTCTTTAAAACAGATGAGATTTAACTCAAGTTTCACATAAAAAAATTAAAAATCATTATTTTACTTTTGTGTTTTAGGATTATACAGACATATAGAATAAAAGGTAAAATACATTGCCATGCTTACATTAAAAAGCACTAGAAGATACATTCATTTACTCATTCAACAAATATTTATTGAGAATTATTTGAAGGCATTATAAGAAAAATTGTTACTCTTAGAAAAATTAAAATTCAGAGGAGGATTCTGGGAAGTCAAGTTACACAGACACCTACAAAATAAGGTTTATTTAAAAAAGGACATAAGCATAATACCAACAAAGGGGCCATGGAACATCACAAGAGGCAAATATGCCCAGGCAATTCTGAAAAATCACAAAAATTACTCATCTGTCACATTTTCCACATCCATAGTGCTTATCAGACTATTCTACAACCTACTCACTGTCCTTTCTAACTTATTCTATTAGAAGAATTATAGTATGAATAGTAGTATTAAGTTTTTGACCACCCACTAAGTACCTTGCTCCTTACATGAGCCATCTTCACACAAAAGTGTGGTAGATATCAGTCAGGTTTTCCCATGTTCCTTTCAAGTCCTTTTACTTATTTTTCATTAATATTTGTAACTAATATATCTTCTTGTGTATATGTATATTGTTCTTCAATATACTGGCCTATTAAATACAAATAATTTTCTTTCTTTTAAAATAACAAACATGGTGAAGCAAAAATATCATCCATACAGTGTAACATCACTGTACCAGGTTTTTGTAAAAAAAATATATATATATACACACACGTATATATATACACAATAAAAAACTTGTTTTAAATCAACTTAGATATAATCATGAACTAGAAGACTCTCTAAATACTATATAAGAAATATCAGCAATAACATATCAAAATATTAACCTATATTACAAAGTACAGATATGAATATAGATCACCTAAGAAGAATTTACCTGGACACAAATTCTATTAGAGAATTTAAAATGGTTTAGTGGATAGGAAATAAAACAAAGCATCAATAGAGAAGGAAGGAGCTTCAAAATAATGTATTATATGAACTTTTAGATCCTACTTGCAGACCTTCTAGGTTTCAGCTATAAGTTTCTTAACAAAAAAAAGTCTCGATTCACTACCTAATTTAAATCTCTAAATGGCTTGTCCTGTTTTGTTTTACCATAAAGAGTTACACTCAACTTCAATTATTCATCACAAATTACCCTAGTAAAATCAGATACAGAAGAGCTGTCTGAATTAAATGGATTAGGTTAGGATAGTGGTTAGCTTTAGTGACTTAGATGGAACAAGAGACTTTCTGGGGTGCTAAGAGTGTTCTATTTACTGAATACAAGGGTATGTTCACTTTATGAAATTTTACCTGTATTTTTCATGAGTCAGTATGTATTTAGGTTTTTTAAAAAACCAAATTCAGCCAGAATCTAGATCAACAATCCCTTCAGCAAAGGTGTGATGTATTTAATATCGTTAAGTTCTAAATGCCTGCCTACTTCTAGAATTATCCAATGTGGTACTTGCTCCATCTATCTTTTCCTTAAATTATGTACCCATTTATTTTTAATTATTTGATACTGAAAATTCGTAATATTCAATATCATAAATTCAGCATAATATGCTAATTATATGCCTAAATGTCTTCTCAATATGTACACAAAATTTGCTACAAGGATTCATACCTTAGGGCTTACCTTCTTTCTCCTTAGAGAAAAAGGATCTATGCAGGGGAGACCATGCAGATTTTCCCATTTCATTCCATATATAAGATATATTACCTTACTAGTGAGAATGTATTCATATTTTTTAATGGATGCACCTTAATAAATTTTTTAAATTTCTCGCCAGGGGACATGCTCATTGATCTTAGAGAAGGGTTAGGAAGGGAGAGAAGCATCATGTGAGAGAGAAATGTGGACAGGTTGCTTCTCCTACAAAGAATCACAGCCGCAACCTAGGCATGTGCCCTGACAGAACTGAACCTGTGACCCTTTGGTCTACAAAACAATGCTCCAGCCAAGTGAGCCACCAGAGCCAGGGCAATAAATTTTTTAAATTAACATTTTAACTCACCCTAGTTTTGGGCCTCAGTTAACCACCATAATTTCATTCAGCTGCCTAAAAGATTTCCTAAATATGTTCTTTATCTTAATCAAATATCCAACCATTCTGGAAGTATTTAGGTCTTAGGAAAAGCCCCAAGAGCATTTTTCAAGATACTTTAAAATGGGAAATAGCTGGAGGTGAGATTACATTTAAATACTATCTTCCCCAAAGTTATCTTTTTTTTCCTTACATCACTGTTGATGAAATCAGAATATAAAAATTCCTCTACTTATGAACTTTCCATTTAAAAATTCTCAGAAATTATTCCAGAGCAAAATCTCTGGAATTGTTACAACCAAGACAGTGATGGCCAGGGGCAAATTTCTTTCTTTTAGTTCATTTTCTCCGTTGAAAGGTACTTCCTATACTTTGATTTAATTCTGAGTTTTAACACGATGAACTCCATTTTGTAGTGGGTCATAAACAATGAGTTTTGAAAAGGTAATGAAAACCCTGATTGGTATGGCTCAGTTGGTTGGGTGATGTTCCCCAGAAAGGTCATGGGTTTGATGCTGATCAGAGCACATGCCTGGGTTGTGGGTTTGGTGCTGGGTTGGAGACCTTGCAAAAGAGGCCAACTGATGTTTCTCTCCCTTTTTTTCTCCCTCCCCTCTCTCTAAAAGTAAATTGTTAAAAAATCTTTTTAAAATAAGGCAATAAAAGTAAAAATTATCTTAAAATTAAAATGGTAAGACAATGGCCAAAAAGAATTTATTGACAATAAAAAATGAAGATATTTCAATAAACTTCTGAAGAATGATGAAAATGCCACATGTAAAAAGAACAAATCTAGACCCCTGGCTGGTGGCTCAATAGGTAAGGCACTGGCCTATGAATCCAAAGGTCGCTGGTTCAAATCCCCAGTCCATGCACACAGGTTGCAAGCCAGGTCTCCAGCCAGGTCCTTACCTGGAGGCAGGTGAAAGACAACCATACATTGAAGTTTCTCTCCCTTTTTCTCTCCCTCCCTGCCTCCCCTTCTCTTTGAAAACAATGAAAATCTTGGGGGGAAAAAAGAATCTAGCCCTGGCTAGTGTGGCTCAGTGGATTGAGCGCCAGCCTGGGAACCAAACAGCTGCTGGTTCAATTCCCTGTCAGGGCAAATACCTAAGGTGCGGGTCAGGTCCCCAGTTCAGGGCATGCAAGATACAACCACACAATGATGTTTCTCTCCTTGTCTCCCACCCTTCCCCTCTCTCAAATAAATATTTTTTTTAATGAATCTATAAAATCACCAACATCAAATGTTGGTCTGATTTCATTTAGAAGCAGATAATGAAACTGCTGATGCACTAACCAGAGATAACTATGGAGAAAACCTCCTAACTGCACAATCTGAGTGGCAGATGCTAAGCGTAGGTACCAAAGTTATTAAGTTCTCCTAACACTTGTAAAGATCATTACAACATTGTTCAACATACTCAAAACTGGTCTATGTTTGAAAAATAGCTTAATAGAATATAAATTAGAAATGAGGACAAAAGCATGCCTGATTGTGAAAAGCCCGGTTTCCCTGAGCTGGAAAGAAATACATTCAGGGAAAGCAATCTTAATCTCCTCTTGCTTAACCAACCATCCTGAATTTCTGTAAAACCACTTAAAAGCTGACCTGAATTGTACTTAAATAGAATTTCTGTATTACATTGCTGGGGTTTGTGAATTGTTCTAGCAGCCACCAAAAGGCAATAATAATAATAATAATAATAATAATAATACCACAGGAGTCTAGCCCAGAGAAAGAAATAGTATATGTAAATCTCCATTTACGTCTCTATCTTACCATAGGAAAACAGTTCATGAAGGTTAAATTCCAAACCACTCTAGAGACTGTTCCAAAGTTGTCATAAAGCTTTTGCTATGAAGCATCATTATTACTTGCATTAGGCACAGTTCTGAAAATGGACACCCAAGTTTCCTACCCCAATACCTGGAGCTGTGAAGATATCATACCCAAACTATTTTACATGGCAAAAGGACTTTGCAAAAGCAATTACAATTACTAATCAGTAGACCCCAAAATAGGGACATTACCCTGGACTTTGTTAGTGGGTCTAATCTAATAGCAGGAACCCTGTAAAAGCAGTTCCCTCCACCTTCCATCCCCTACCCTGTTGCTAGCTGCAGAAGCGGAAATCTGAAGAGTCAAAACACCGAAAGATCTGACACACCACTGCTGAACTTGAAAATGGAGAATTACTAGCAAAAACTGGAGAATGACCAGTCACCAAGAGCAACTCCTGGCCAACAGTCAACCAGGAAACAGGAATATCAGTCCCATAAATGCAAAAAATTGAATACTGCCTATCTGCAGCAACAAACTCAGAAGAGGACCCTGAGTTCTACAAGAAAATGTTTTCGTTTGGGAGATCTGGAGCAGAGAACCCAGTCACACCATGGACTTGTGACTAACAGAACTGTGAGATGAGTGTATCTGTAAACTGCCCAATTTGTGGTCACTTGTTATGCATCATAAAACAATGATATTTTCTATTTACCTTAATTATCAAACAGAATGCCCTGCATATACCCCTGGACCCAATACACTTATTAGGCATGAGTGTTAAAGCCCCACTTATCAACACAAGATAACTAGCCAAATTTTAATGTTTAGTTTCATCTATGCAGTACTCTTTCAAGACATTTGACAGTAGTTATTCAATCACCAAATATTTGCCAGGTGTCTATTGTACCAGGTGTTGGAAATACAGTAGTCAACAAAACAAACAAAAATCCCTGCCTTTATAGAGATTTTATTTAGTAAAAATGTTTGTGGACAAGGGTTCAATAAGTTCCATACTTTCATACATGTTAAACACTTCTATTGGCAGCTAAGCTTCCTTCATGCTTTTTACATTATTGTAGCATTCTATCCTACAGTATCAGTAACTCATCTTACACCTTTTAGGACACAAAATTCTCAATTGTGAAACTGAGTAACTAATATACTATTATAAAAAAAGTAATATATTTTACAAGGTCATTTGTAAAAAAATAATAATAATTACACAGTATGATTCTATTTATATAAAGGTAAAACACATAGTGGATAAGGTGCCGACCTGCAAACCCAAATGTTGCTGGTTCGATTCCCCAGCCAGGGCACATAACCAGGTTGCAAGCCAGGTCTCCAATCAGTTCCTTGGAACACAAAGAATTAACTAATATTCTTTAGGGTTGAATACATATAAGAAGTTCTACTATTTTTAGCAAAACAGAAAATAATAGGTGCAAAAGTCAGAATAGAAGTACCTCCAAGGAAAGACTGGGCCTACAAACTGCAAGGGGCATGTGCTGGTATGGGGATGGTGGCTACTAGCAGGGTGCTAGTTCTTAACCCATCTGTGTGATGATTATACAGGTGTTTCTTTATAATTATTTTTTCAACTCTACACATTGTTCAAACTTTTCTACACCCTAAGTCAAGTGCTAACACAATTTTGGGGGGTATTTTTCATTTTCAAAATACTAAAGTTCAATGGCTTCTAAAATTCAACCAAGATTCAATTTCCCCAGCCAGGGCACATAACCACGTTGCAAGCCAGGTCCGTAGCTGGAGGCAGATGAAAGGCAACCATACATTGATGTTGCTCTCCTTTTCCCTCTCTCTAAAAAAAAATAATACATAAAATCTAAAAAAAAGAAAAATTCAACCAAGGTATCTAAAGGTCAGAAGTCTACATTACTGGGCAAAATAACCGGGAAATGGAGGGATTTTACTTTAGAACAATTAGTAACACAGCCCTTTACTTTCCAAATTATAATTTAATGTGATGCCCTGGCAAGATCGCTCAGTGGATTGGACAGTTATCCTGCACAGCAAAAGGTTAAGGTTCGATCCCTGATCAGGGTGCATATGGGAGATAGCCACTCAATGTTTCTCTTTCACATCAGTGTTACTCTCTTCCTTCCTCTCTAATCAATGAACATGCCCTGACTGGTGTGGTTCAGTTGGTTGGGCATTGTCCCTCAAAGCAAAAGGTCACCATTTCGATTCCAGGTCAGAGCACATGCCTAGGCTGTGGGTTCTGCCCCTAATTAGGGTGCATATGAGAGGAAACTGATCAATGTTTCTCTCTCACACCAATTATTCTCTCCCTCTCTTCCCCTTTCTCTAAAAATAAAAATAAAATCTTCAAGTCACTAAACATATCCTTGAGTGAGGATTTTTTTTTTAATTTTAAGGTGAGAGATTATACTTTTAAATTTACTGTTTTTACAGAAATTTTTTATTTTAAGGAAAAGAGAAGAGCCTTGATCAAGAATAACTGGACCATCTTAGATGAATCAAATGATAAACATAGAAACAGAAATAGTGACTGCATGAGTCTTCCCCAGGCAAGTCAGCTATTTCAAAACCATTTACAAACCAGCCAAGTATATATCCTGTACAATGATAAAGAGCACATTTACCCTTTTTCCTTTACCATATCTTACTTTCTCTTTTATTGTAATCTCCTCTATCACCAATTCCTTCTCTTCTCTCTGCTCATTTTAGTTAAAATAACCTCAAAAGTACCTCTGTACTTGCTTAACCAATCTCATTAACTTTTCCATTTTTATTAAGATACCTACCCAAAAACAAGCCACCTAAAGATTTACAAGATTAATTCAATAAAAAGCCCTTCAATGATAGAAATCCTTATCAATTATCCTATAAATTACACAGGAAAGTGTACAAAATTATATATTAGAAATCTTTTTAAGTATATTTTATCGATTATGCTGTTACAGTTGTCCCAATTTCCTTCCCCTTTGCTCCCCTCAGCCCAGCACCCTCCCACACTCCAGCAAAACCGTGCCCTTTCATGTCCATGAGTAGTGCATATAAGTTCTTACATTATTAACTTCTCCCATCCATTCCATAACTACCAGTCATGCCTCTAAATCCCTGCACCATTTCCCCCTTTCTTCCCCTTCCCCCTCCCAGCTGATAACTCTCCAAATGATTTCCATACCTATGATTCTGGTCCTTATCTGGTTGTTTGCTTATTTTGTTTTTATTTAATGTTCATGGTTTCGATCTTCTTTTTCTTAAACTAAGTCCGTTTCACGTTTCGTGTAATAACGGCTTGGTGATGAATTTCTTTAGTTTTACCTTGTCTGGGAAGCACCTTATCTGCCCTTCCATTCTAAATGATAGCTTTGCTGGAGAGAGTAATCTTGGTTGTAGGTCCTTGTTTTTCATCACCTTGAATTCTTCTTGCCAGTCCCTTCTTGCCTGAAAAGTTTCTTTTGAAAAATCAGCTGACTGTCTTATAGAAACACCTTTGTAGGTAACTCTTCTTTTCTCTTGCTACTTTTAAGATTCTACCTTTAACCTTTGGCATTTTAATTATGATGTGTCTTGGTGTGGTTCTTTTTGGGTCCAACTTGTTTGGGTCTCTCCATGCTTCCTACACTTGTATGTCTATTTCCTTCACCAAATAAGGGAAGTTCTAACTTTCATTATTTCTTGTTCTTCCTCTTCCCCTTCTGGCACCCCTATGACTTGGATGTTGGCACATTTAAAGTTGTCCCAGAGGTTCCTAAGCCTCTCCTTGTTTTTTTCAATTCTTAGTTCTTCAGTCTGTACTGGTTGACTATTTATTTCTTCCTTATATTTCAAACTGTTGATTTGAATACCAGCTTCCTTCCCTTCACTATTGATTTCATGTGGACTTTCCTTCATTTCACTTAGCATAGCCTTCATTTCTTCTCAAACTTGAGTTTGATGTACTCAAGTATATCTTTCAAGTCTGTGAGCATCTTTATCAGTGAGCATCTTTATCACCAGTGGTTTGAACTGCATCTATTAAGTTGGCTATCTCCTCATTACTTAGTTCTCCCAGTGGAACTTTGATCTGTTCCCTCTTTTGGGCCATACTTCTCTGTCTCCTCAAATTGATAGGCTCCAGTGTTTGCCTCTGTATCTTCAGTAGAGCTGTCACACCTGTTACATTATAAGGGGTAGAGCCTTGGGTATTTGTAATGTGGGACAACCCATTTCACCACATTGTGGCACTGTAGGTAGGGAAAGGTTCTGAGAGGGAGCGATATCACTTGCTCAACACCCACCCTTTTCCAGACACTTCCACTTCCCCTATGGGACTGGCACCCCTCTAGTTGTTGCCCTGGCCGTGGTTCCTATAGTGGGTGCATCTGCAGACATTCTAGAACCATAGGAGCCTCTAAACAAATGGACTCTCAAGACTACTGGTGCTGCAATCATGAGCCTTGCAGTCTGGTCTGCTGCTGGGAGTATTCCCCAGGTGCCCCGCCCAACTTTTTTTTTTTTTTTTTTTTTAATGTGTCATGAGCCTCACAGTCTGGTCTGGTGCTGGGAGCATTCCCCAAGTGTCCCTCCCTACTTTTTTTTCTTTTTTTTAAACGTGTGACTGCACAGATTTAAAAAGCCACTATTGCCACCACTGCCACCAGAGCCACCATACTGCATCTTCGTAGCCCCAGCTCCACCCTTCCTGTGTGGATGAGTATTTCTTCTTTATATCTTTGTTGGACTTACATGCAGCTCAATTTTCTGGAACTTCCGGTTGCCTCCAGTTTTGAGGTAGATGTATTCTTTCTTAGTTGTGGAGGAAGCCGCAATGGGTCTACCTATGCCCCCATCTTGGCTGTAAGTTTAGATGTTAGAAATCTTGTATTTAAGTCTGTGCTCCATCAGTTACTACCTTCATGACCCTGGCCAAGTATCAGTTTTCTCAACTGTTACATAAAGACAGTAACTGCTGCCCCACCAATCTAATAGGCTTGTTTCAGGTAACAAATAAAACTGTAAAAGATCTTTGCAAACTATGAAGCCTTCAAGAAACATTACCATCATTTTATGTATCATTAATGCCTATAGCACAGGTAGCCTAACAAAGTTTCTTACTAAAAATTACAATTGTGGCCCTGGCTAGTAGCACAGTGGGTAAGGCACCGGCCTGCGAACCCAAGGGTCGCAGGTTCGATTCCCCAGCCAAGGCACATAACAAGGTTACAAGCCAGGTCTCCAGTCAGATCTGTGGCTGGAGTCAGGTGAAAGGCAACCATACATTGATGTCTCTCTCCCTCTCTGACTCTCTCCCTTCCCCTCTTCCTAGAAATAATGAAATAAAATCTTAAATTTAAAAAAACTTTTAAAAAAAATTATTTAAAAAAAAAAATTTTTAATAAATAAATAAAAATTACAATTGTATGGATAACGAATTAGATGTTTTCCTGTTGGTCTAAAAGAGCTCCATTGTGCATTCTTGCATCAATATTCATCTTAATATTAACACAATGTTGATCAGCAATTTTATGCAAAAGTTAATGCAAGTTCAAACATGAGTGAACTCCTGTAGCAAACTACATCAATCTGTTCATTACCACATTGCTGACCAGCAATTTTATAACAAAAGCTAATGCAAACACACACATAAGTTAACTCTTTATCATCAACATCATCTGGACTTGAAAACATGAGTGTTTTGTTGTTGTTGTTGACTGGATAACAATGTTAATGAGTTAAGTATACAGAACAAGTTGAATCACATTGTCTTCTGAAATTCAAGCATTTCTAAAGTATGCCCCACATAATGAGGGTAGCCATCCTTTAGCCCCAGAAAATTGTTAAAAGAAGGCAGAAGACATTGAAATAACTCTAAACCTCCATACACATTCTGGATCATGCCACAATATCTCACCTTGCTTTTTTGGGAAAGGATTTCTGGTTCCTATAGTATCTATCCAGTCCTCAAGGCCTCCTTTGGGCTTTTCTTTGTGCCAGAGCTTATAAATCCTAGGCACTATATATATATATACACACCATATAAAATTATATAATCAACTATATTCTGTAAATAATCATATCATATACATATTAATTTTTTTAAAGATTGCTATCATGTAGAAACGCAGGATGCCAGGTTTCAGTTTATATGGAATTCCTAACTCACAAATATAAACCTAATTTAAAAAGATGTTTCTGTCTCAGTTACTGAACTTGCCATTCATTCCCTCCCTCACCCCCAGATATCTGTAGGACTTGCTTCCTTACTTTTTTCCATCTCTGCTCAAAAATCCTCCTCAAAGAAGCCTTCCTTGACATCCCTTGCTAAAAGAGCCCCTCACATAGGTACTTCAACCATTTTCTCCACACCCTTGTATTCATGTTGTTCAATTGGTTCTAACTCCTGACCACCCTATGAATGAGTGCTATTCTCCATGTCTGTCCTCAGCAGCCCTGCTCAGTAGCTATAGACTCATGTCTATGGTTTCTTCTGTGGAGTCAATTCAGCTCATATTTGGTCTTCCCCCTTTCCTATTGCCTTCTATTCTTCCCAGCATTAGCTTTTCCAAAGAACCCTGCCTTCTCATGATATGTCTGAAATATTATAGCTTCAATTTTGTCATTTTTACCTCCAGCAATGTTTCATGCTTAATTTGCTCTAGGATCCACTAGTTTGTTTTTCTGGCAACTCAGGGCATCCATAGAGCTGTCTTCCAACACCATATTTCAAGTAAATCCAGTTTTTCCTATCAGCTTTCTTCATTATCCAACTTTTGCATCTGTACATAGCAACTGGGAATGCGAGGGTGTAGATGACCTTAGCCTAGTTCTCTAATGACATACATACACATCCTTCCTCTTCATAATCTTTTCTAATTTTTCCACTGCTGTCCTTCCAAGTCTCAGCATTCTCTTCATTTCTTGGCTGCTGTTTCCATTGGAATTGATGACCATTATGCTTTACTTTCCCCACAGTATTTATCACTACCTGTTACTAGACGCATTGGCATTAGATATTTTTTATATCTGCTTATTGTCTGTTTCCTTTAGTAGAGTGAAATAGAAGTAGTGCATTTTACTTACAAATGCATTCCCAAAGCCTAAAGTAGTACCTGACATAAGAGTGAAACCAAACCCAGGTTCAGCTGCCTGTCTCAATGGAAGCCAAACTGTGAAACAGGTGCCGGTGAGAAAAAAAGTGGTTTATTTGAGTGCCAGCTTTGCAAGAAGATGGGGGGGACCTGGGCTCACTAATACTATTTGAATGAGAGGTTATCAAAGATTAATTATTACCACATATAGGTGATGAACTTGGAAATGTAAACAATAACATATTTGAAAACACTGATATTGGAATGTTCTTCCACTTACATAAGCTTAAACCTGTTCTCATTTTTTAACCAGTTAATCAATTTTAGAACATTTAGCATTGTTCAATGATACACTTATCTATACAATATCATTATCAGTACAAGAACATTAATCAATGCCACTAAAAGGATACGAGAAGCGATCATTCCATGTTGCTCTTTCGACGTATTCCAACATGACAACAGCTTTGATTGTCGTTAAAAGTTTGTTCCATGTTTCATCAAAATCAACAACTCTTGGTTTCAAAGACATTGTGCAAGTTTAGTGTTGAAATCTGTTCATTATAAACAATAGCAATGTTAGCATGAGTTCTACAAGATCAGTTACTTGATTTTAAAGCTCTGTGTAATTAAATAGCATAGTAAAAACACAATAAACATTGGCTACTATCTTTTTTATGAGTATCCAGACAAAAAATTCCACAGAATATTGCATTCTTTACAAACTCTAGGAATTGGAAAGCTTCAACTACAAATTATTTATAATCAAGAGTGTTACTCCATAGAATCAGAAGCCTCATTTAAAGCATTCAGGGAAAGAAGCTGTGACTCATTTCTCCAAAACCTATCTCCTATCATGAGAAATATGCAAGAGACACTCTCAATAAAAAGGTTTTGGCCCCAAATCCTTAACCTGGAGAATAAGGTACCATGCAGGGGGATATGAGAACACCTAAGGAAATGGAAGGATTTATCTTCCTGAGGCATCAGTTTAGGTTTAAAAAAAAAAAAGGGGGGGGGGGTATATATTAAAACAAAGATGGGTTGCAGAGTAGAATGCAAAATTCACATGAACTATTAAGGTAAAGTTAAAGATTTCAGGGCCTGGCTGATGGCTCAGTGGATTGGTGCCAGCCTGTGAACCCAAAGGTCGCTGGTTCGATTCCCAACCAGGGCACATAACCAGGTTGCAAGCCAGGTCTCTCTCCAGCCAGGTCCATAGCTGGAGGTGGGTGAAAGGCAACCATACATTGATGTCTCTCTCCCTCTCTGCCTCTCTCTCTAAAAAATAATAAATAAATTCTCTTTTTTTAAAAAAAGTAATCTTAAATAAAAAAAAAAAGATTTCAAAGAAATATCAGGGTTGCTCTTTCTCACAACCTCAGGATATCCAGCCCCACTACCCTAATGAAAAATACAACTAGCATGGAACCCTCGGCTCAGAACTTGACCACCCTGGTAGTGAGCTAAAAGACTCTTTTTGCCTAGCAGTCAAGCTATATTCCGGGGAGTTTGCGGGTTTCTGGAACAAAAAGGTCCCAAGGCTACAGAAACTTGCTTCAAACACTAGATTCAAATCCCTCAATATCATACCAGAAGAATAGGATTTAAAATTTTAATTTACAGTTAATTATTAAAGTTAAATTTAAGTGCACAAGGGATTACTTTTCTAACACGAGTTTTAACATCCTCCCTAGTTTTTCCTTATTACTGGGAGTGTGAAACACCAAGCTAGTCTGTAGGCAAGACAAATAAGGGTGGCAAATGTGTTCTCTGGTCTCCTACCGTGGGAAGGAGGGGGTAGGAAAATAATGGGATTGGGAAGGAAGCATGAAGAGAGAAGAGGAGACAAGTCAAAGGAAACCATTTGAACACCCCCAGCTACAACCTGAGGTGGCCTTAGGCCCTTCTCATGTTTCTGGTATGTGGAAAAAAAAAGAACTGAAGAGAAGTCCAAGGAAGAAAAAGAAAAGTAATTAAAGAGAAACTAAACAAAAATCCAGAGGAGCTGGAGAGCCACAATTTATCAGTGCTTTCCTCAACATACCAGTAACTCGACCTCCAGCCTTAAATTTCCTGTACTAATTAGAATGTATCAGTCATAATTTAACTGTGCATGTGCGTGTACATGTGTGTGAGCATGCGCTTGCGTGCATGTGTGTATGTTGGGGATTGGTGAGTTTGGGGACAGGAACACTGGAGAGGATAGATAACTTAAAGCTCTAGCTTTACATCAGGGAATTAACCTTAATTCCTTCTCACCCTTATTTACCATATCCTATTCAACTGTGTTTCTGAACTAAATTCATCCCTTTCTCTGTAACTCCACATAGTTTCTGGGATCTAGCCCTTATCAACTCTAGTTTGTATTAATATTTCATTCATAAAAGAAATAATAACAGTTGTTAATATTAATTTGGTGCTTACTATGACCCAAGCAATATTCTAAGTGCTTTATATAAACTCACTTAATCTGATTAGCATGTCCTACAGTTCTCTACATTTCTAGATAAGAAAACTAAGTCGAGAATCAAAGATGGCAACAGAGTAGAGAGCAGTGCTGATGGTGTTCTCGAATACCAGAGCAGCGGGAGGATAGGATAGGGAATGCAAGACATCTTCAGGTCCCTAGTGCAAGATGGCTTCAGGTCCCTAAGAATTGGAGCTGTTGGCATCTGGACTCAGGGGAGCACAGCCCAGAGGCAGCAGAGACCTATAGGAGAGCAGGTGAGACAGTTCGCAGGCTTGCGGGCCGAGGTCAGCTCTGGGCCGTGGCGGTTCTACCCAGAGGGGCGAGTTTAACTGAAGCCAGCTCTAGGCTCCCTGGCGACTAGAAATCTGAACAGTGAAGTGTGGGCAGCAAGTGCAAACACCAGAGGGAACAAGGAATCGAACTCCTGCAGGGAAGGGACTATGTGGGAGCCTTGCTCTGGCAACAGGGAGAGGAAGCTCCTCACTGGAACAGAGGCAGAGGAGATGAGTCCTGCAGGGAGAGGAGCGGGGGAGCAGGGAAGTGCACCGGCTCGGGTGGCGAGAGGGCTGAAAACGGTGCTGCTGGGCCACCAGAAAAACAGCAGCTTGAAGCCCCAGTGAGGGAGAGGTCCAGCGCTACACACCCACACAGGCCCCCAGGCTCCAGTGGAAACTCCAAACTGCAAGCCGGGAACTTGTAGCTGGGGCAACTGACCCGCACATTGCCAGAGACAAAAGGCCCTACTGCAGAAGTTCTGGATGGGGCCCATCACAAATGCGGCGAAAAGGACTCCTCCTAGAGCTGGTCTGCTTGGAGGATTGGCCCTTACCCAGGGAACCTGGGCAGTGTTGGAGGACCCCAGGCAGTGTTGGCAGACGGGGGCTGCCTCCTCCGGGAGCTGCAGGGGCAGGGCCAGTCATCACAGGAACCAGCGAGGTTGCAGGCTCCCCTGCAGGGGTGTCAGGTGCCCATCACAGGCAGAAATCTCTGCCAGGAGTTGGAGGGGACACCCTGCAGGCCCCAGAACACCAGCAGCCCTAAAACCCAGATAGGCTACTGAAGGCCCAGCCTACCTAGGGGCTGACACTCAGAATCAGCCCTGACTGTGACAATCAGAGGCTCTGCCACTCCAAGACCAGCTGGACTATAGACTGCAGAGACCTGACCAAGAAAAAGAGGCAGCCTCAGGAAATGGATTGCTGCTAATCTCAAGCACTTGAGTTATACCGAGAGCTACATGAACTATTAATTCCCAACATATCCTTTTCAAAAGTTACTTCTCACATATTTTTAATCCTCCCCTATCTCAATCCACCTAAATACCCAAGACCCTCCCCCTGCTCTTGATTTAAAGTCTACTCACTCTCTGGCTACAACGCATTCCCAGTCCTCAATCTAAGTATTCCTCCCTTCCCCAGCCACCTAAACCCTTTCTTTATTCTTTTCTTTCTTCCTTTTTCTCTTTTTTTTTTCTTCCTGTTAAAGCCCACAGGTCCTGGCTCCACCTGGACCAATCATGGATCATTAAGGGTGTACAGCCACTTAAACCCTCTTTGCTTATTTTATACATATATATGTATTTCCCCCCCTCCCTGATAAAAGCCCTCAGGTCCTGGCTCCATCCAGACCAATCGGATTATTAAGGGTGAACAGCCTTCTAAACCCTTTCTTCTTATTTTTTTTTCCTTTTTTTTCCTGCTAAAAGCCCAGAGATCCAGCCTCCACCTGGACCAATCAAGGACCACTAAGGGTGAACAGGGAAGCAGATGTGGCAACTATATACATAGGCTTACACTGTTCACTCATACTTGAGGCTTTCTGATTCTCCCTCTCCTCATTTATGTAAGAAAGGATAGAAGGAGTGCCTTGGCTGGAAGGAAAGGCGCAACATACACAACCAATCCAGAATACAACCAGACAGTCCAGATAAAGGCCACACCAAGAACAAGTGGAGAAAATCTGGGAGACTACAACATTGAACTCCACAAATCTCCTAACACAGAAGGGTGCTCAACTAAGGCAAGGAAGAAAAGCAGTTTAATCCAAGGAAAAAACAAAAAACAAAAAGCATGCAACAACAGACACCCAAAATGGGGGAAAAAAGAATCAGTCCATCACCAAAAGGAAAGGAAGAATCCCCAGAAAGACCACCAAATGAAACAGAGGCACAGGAAATATCAGATAAGGGATTCAAAAGAATGATGATAGAGAAGCTCAATGAGATCAGCCACATCAAAGAAAACTATAAACAACTCCAGGGAAGTTACAAGGAACTTACTGAGAGCTACAACAGCATCAAAAAGGACATAGAAACTATCAATAAGTGCCAGAAGGAAATGAAGAATACAATTTCTGAATTGAAGAATACAGTAGAAGGAATCAACAGTAGGCTAGAGGAAGCAGAGGACCGGATCAGCAAGTTGGAGGACAACATAGACAAATATTCCAAGACAGTATAAGAGAATGAAAAAAGGCTGAACAAGAATGAATAAGTTTTGAGAGAGCTGCAGGACAACATGAAACGTAACAACATCCGTATCATAGGGATACCAGAAGGAGAAGAGAAACAAGGAATGGAAAACCTGTTCAAAAAAGTAATGAGAGAAAATTTCCCTAACATGATGAAAACATTAATCAAGTTCAGGAAGCACAGAGCGTCCCAATGAAGATCAACCCAAACAGACCATCACCAAGGCACATTATTATTAAAATGGCTAATTTCAAAGACAAAGAGAGCATCCTAAAAGCATCAAGAGAAAAACAACCAGTAACATATAAGGTGGCTCCAATAAGGCTATCAAATGATTATTCAACAGAAACAATTCAAGCCAGAAGGGAATGGCACATAACCAGGTTGCAAACCAGGTCTCCAGTCAGGTCTGTGGCTGGAGGCAGGTGAAATGCAACCATACATTGATGTCTCTCTCTCCCTCTCTGCCTCTCTCCCTTCCCCTTGTTCTAAAAATAATGAAATAAAATCTTTATTTAAAAAAAAAAACCTAAAAATGGAACTGCCTTTTGATCCAGCAATTCCACTACTGGGACTATACCCAAAGAATCCTGAAACACCAATTCAGAAGAACCTATGTACACCTTTGTTCACAGCAGCACTATTTACAATAGCCAAGTGCTGGAAACAGCCTAAGTGCCCATTAGGGGATGATTGGATCAAACAACTTTAGTACATTTACACAATGGAATACTATACAGCAGAAAGAAAGAAGGAACTTGTACCCTTTGCAACAACATGGATGGAACTTAGTGAAATAAGCCAGTCAATGAAGGACAAATATTGTATGATCTCACCCATTACAGGACAATAATGAACAAAACTAACAACAAGCAAAACAGAACCAAATATATGAATACAGTGAATAGGCCTTCAGTGGTCAGGGGGAAGGGGGTTGGGGGGAGGGGGAGGCAGAGGCAAGGAAGGGGAGCAGTTTAGACAAGAACCTAGTATGAAGGAACCATGGACATGGTCAACAGGTGGGACTGACTTTGGGGAAAATGGGTGGGTGAGGAGGGGTACAGAGGGGAGCAAAAAGCAGATGGATATAATACAACAACAATAAAATTTAAAAAAAAAAAAGAAAGAAAGAAAGAAAATTAAGTTGAAGAGTGATTTAAAAATTTGCCTAAGGTCACAGAGCTACTTAACTGTAAATTAAATTTCTTTTAATTCTGTTCTTCTGGTATGATATTGAGGGATTTGAATCTAGTGTTTGAAGCCAGTTTCTGTAGCCTTGGGACCTTTTTGTTCCAGAAACTAGCTAACTCCCCCAGAATATAGCTTCACAATTTTTCACCACTCCTACCTGTGTGGACAAATATGGCTTCTTTAAATCCTGCATTGGGGCCCAGGCTCTCAACTACTATAAGCAACTATATTGCCTTACTAAGATTTTTAGTAAATACTTAAATATTTGCCAGGCATGGTTCTAGGCTTTGAGGATATAGTAGACAATAAAGAAAGTTACTAACCTTCAAAAAGATTAGAATATCAGATCAGGCACTCAAAGACAAAAACAACCTGCCTAACCAACAAGTTGAGCATGACACTCTTTGACTTTGATGCTTTCCACTGTGCACACCATTCAGTTTAACAGCTACATGGCACACCAAACATCTGATTTAACCTTATACTAAAGCTTCTAGCTTCTAGCTTCTTCCCATGGAACTCCTTGACATCATAATCCAGTAAATTCTCTGCTTAGAGGTCAGTGCCTGATTCATACACCCTGCCTTTAACCTTGTTTTCTATTCCTCAAATTCTTTTATTTCCTTACCTCCACCATCCACCCATTCAACTAACTCTTACTGATATTAAAGCCTTAGCCCAGTGCATCTGCTTTTAAGAAATTTTCCTGAGGAATATACATACTTCAAGACTTCCAGTCAAGACAGAGTTTAGGTAAACACGCTTCACCTCCTCACACAACTACAGCAGAAATTACAACTAGACTAGAAAACAAATATCACCCAGATTCATCAGAAAAAAGAGCTGTATGAAACTCTGACAACCAAGGATTTAAAGAAGCCACATTCATCCACACAGGTAGGAGGGGTGAAAAATTGTGAAGAGACATGGAGAGATGGAGAGGCAAAGAATAGTGAAGAGGTGGAGCGCAGGGTGGTATAAAGGGGTGCAAAGAGGCAACAGAACAGGCTGTCCCACATTCATGTGTGGCGGATAAAAATCAGAAGCAATCCCAGCCCCAGACCAGACCACCCAGCCCAGGGTTCCAGAGCCAAGATGACAAGTCACCATAATTTCTGGCTATAAAAACCAGCGGGAGTTGGGGTAGCAGAAGAAAGCATGATTTTCAGCAGACTCCTCTTAAAGGACCCACAAAGGTCTCAAGACTGATGCAGACCCACACCCTCTGGAATTCTGCATCAGGGCAATCACTGAAAAGGCACAAGTGTCATACGAAGAGAAAGTGAAATGACTGGCAACAGGACAAATGCCAACAAGTGCCAGGAGACAGCTTCCGCCTAAGAAAATCTACAGAAGTCAGTCAGCAGTATTGTCCCCTTCTCCAAGTCCTCCCCCACACAGAGCCACAAAGCCATGAAATGGGCCCTGTCCTAGTGATTACCTAAGGCTCTACCCCACACAATTTACAGGTACCTTTTCTATATTAGGCAATATTACTATGACAGGGATTCAAATTAGCTCAACCTACTTGAGAAGAAATATGGCCCAAAAGAAAGAACAGGAAAAAAAAAACAAAACAGAAAAAGACTTAAATGAAATGGAGATAGCCAACCTATCAGATGCAGAGTTCAAAACACTGATGATCACGATGCTCAGATAACTCATTAAGAACAGCAATGACATAATGGAAGAAAAGAAGGTTGCACTATTGAAATAAAGGCAATGAAGCTAGGGTACAAATCAACGACTGGAATATAAGGAAGAAATAAACAGTTAACTAGTACAAAATGAACAAGAACGGAAAAAAATGAGGAGAGGCTTAGGAACACCTGGGACAACTTTAAACATACAAACATCTGAATCATAGGGATGCCAGAAGGGAACGAGGCAGAGCAAGTAATTGGAAATTCATGTGAAAAAATAATAATGGAAAACTTCCCTAATTTGGCAAAGGAAAAGACATGCAAGTCCAGGAAACACAGAGTCCCATGCAAATTGGATGCAAAGAGGATCATACCAAGACACAACATAATTGAAATGCCAAAGGTTAAAGATAAAGAGATAAGTTTTTTAAAGATTTTATTTATTATTTTCAGAGAGAGGGGAAAAGAGAGAGGCAGAGAGGGAGAGAAACATCAATGTATGGTTGCCTTTCACCCCTCCAGCTACAGACCTGGCTGGAGACCTGGTTTACAACCTCGTTATGTGTCCTGGCTGAGGAATTGAGCCAGCAACCTTTGGGTGTGCAGGCCAGAGTCTTATCCACTGTGTCACCAGCCAGGGCATTAAAGAGAGAATCTTAAAAGCAGCAAGAGAAAGGCAGAATTACCTACAAAGGAATTCTCATACGACTATCAATTGATTTCTCAAAAGAAAACTTTGCAGAACCTAGTATGGAAGAACCATGGACATGGACAACAAGTGGGATTGACTTTGTGGCGGAGTGAGTGGGTAGGGAAGGGGACAGAGGGGAGTAAAAGGGGATGGATATAATACAACAACAATAAAATTAAATTAAAAAAAATAAAGAAAGAAACTTTGTAGGCAAGAAGGGCCTGGCAAGAAGTATTCAAAGTGGTGAAAATCAAGGACCTCTAATCAAGATTACTCTATCCAGCAAAGCTATGTTTTAGAATGTAAGATCAGACAATGTGCTTTCCAGGCAAGGTAAAGCTAAAGGAGTTCATCATCACCAAGCTCTGATAATATGAAATGTCAAAAGGACTTATTTAAGAAAAAGAAGATCAGAGCCTGATCCCCAGTAGCTGTAATTATGGGGTTGGCAACTTCTCTCTCCCCTCACTTTCCCCCTTCCTTCTTCCTCTCCCCCTTGCTCCCTAATAAACTCCTCCTTTCCTGTCAAAAAGAAAAAAGAAAAAAGATCAAAACTATGAATATTTAAAAGGCAACAAATTCACAACTATCAGTAATTGAATCTAAAAAAAAAATCCAAAGCAAACCACCAGAATAGGAACAGGATCACAGGTATAAAAATCATTTGGAGGGTTATCAAATCAAAGAGGAAAGAGGAGAATGGGGGGAAATGTTGTAGGAATTAAGGAACATAAATGGAAGAAACAAAATAGGCAGAGGTATGTAAAGGCGAGTACAGGAAATGGAGAAGCCAAGAACTTACACGCACAACCCATGGACACTAAGGGCAGGACTGCTGGAGGGCATGGGGGTATTGAGTGGAGAGGTACAAAGGGAGAAAAGTTGGGACAACTGTAATAGCATAATCAATAAAATATACTGTAAGCCCTGGCTGGTAGCCCCTGGTAGCTACTATTCCCCTTTTTTAAAGATGAGAGACTGACATTTAGAAAATTAAGAGTAAGATACACAGAACTATGAACTACCAAACATGGAATTTAAAACTGGATCTATCTGGCTTCAATACAAAAGCTCTTATTCACTGCTCTCTACTGCATTTTTATTATTTACCACTGGAGAAACCAGAGTTGGCTCAGAGGAAATGTTTGGATGATAGTGCAAGCGCACCTTTCTAGACAAAGGCAAGCTGTAACCAAAAAGCTTACTGTCTTAAGGTGGCCAAGGAAGTTTCTGCTAGATACCCTACCCACCAAACAATAATCTGGCCTCAAAATGTAAAGCTTGTCAGTCAAGAAACTAATCCTCCTCTAAAGTGACTTTGTCAATGACAATGTGATCCTAGGCTAGTTCCTTATCATTTTCTCCTTCTGCGCAACAAAATAGTATGAGAGACACATCATAAAATAAATACATTTCCAGTTTGCTAGACAATGCTAAGATAAGCTAGTATTTCCTACTCTCCTATGTAATTTACTTTTCCATCAATGTTTTTGAACCAAATGAAGACCAAAACTGTAATGTTGCTGAAATCTTTATGCCTTTACTCTTTCTCATACTTTATTCCCACATTACCTATTTAAAAAGGCTTTCTTTCATTGCATTTTTCTCATAAACACTTTTTTAATGTTTACCTTTTAGGGAAAAGTGCATTTGCTTTCATCAAAAAGTTATACATGTTCCTTCATCTTTGATTATATTTTTTTTTTCACCAAAGACTTCAATTTTTTTATTTATTTTATTTTTTTATTTTTAAAGATTTTTATTTCATTATTTTTAGAAAGAGGGGAAGGGAGAGAGGCAGAGAGGGAGAGAATCAATGTATGGTTGCGTTTCACCTGCCTCCAGCCACAGACCTGACTGGAGACCTGGTTTGCAACCTGGTTATGTGCCCTGGCTGGGGAATCGAACCTACGACCTTTGGGTACGCAGGCCGGCGCCTTAACCACTGTGCCACCAGCCAGGGCTATGATTATCTTCTTTATAATTTCTCTTTTAGCCCTCTAAAAATTAAATGCCAAACTAGTCAGATATATCTATCTGTAAGTGGCAACATTAAACAATCTATGAATAATCCATGTAAAATACATTTTCCTAACACTACATACAAATATTAATTCAAAATTAATCAAAGATGTTTATTTAAGAGCTTAAACTATAAAATTCTTGGAAGAAAACATGGGGGAAAGCTTTGTGACATTGGGTTTAGAAATAATTTCTTGGATTCAATGCCAAAATCACAAGAAACAAAAGAAGACAAAGAAAAATTGGTCTCCATCAAAATGTAACTTTCATACATCAAAGGACACTACTAAGACAGTGAAATGACAACTCTCAGAATGGGAGAAAATATTTGCAAGTCATGAATCCGTAAGAGTATATAGAGAACTACGCCTCAACAACAACAAAATGAATTTTAAAATAGGCAAAAGACTTGAATAGACATTTCTCCCAAGATATGCAAATGGACAATAAGCACATGAAAAGATCAACATCATTAGGGAAATGTAAATCCAAACCACAATGTGATATAACTTCACACCTAGTTAAGATAGCTATTATCAAAACAAAAAAATGGAAAATAATTAATGTTGGAGAAGGTGTGGATAAATTTGAATCATTGCCCATTGCTGTTGGGAACGTACAAGGTGCAGCCACTATGGCCAAGAGTTTAGCATGTCCTTAAAAAGCAAAACAAAATGAACAGATGCATCCAGCAACTGCACTCCTAATGTATTTACCCAAAAGAACTGAAAGCAGAGACTGGAAAAGATACTTGTGCTCCAATGTTCACTGCAGCATTATTCACAATAGCCAAAAGGTAGAAATAACTCAAGTGCCCACCAACAGAAGAATGGGTAAGCAAAATGAGAAATGAGACGTATAATTAAATGGAATATGATTCAGTCACAAAAAAAGAATGGAGTTAAGTCCAGTAACAGGGAAGAAATGTCACAGTCTGAATGTTTGAGGATGTCAGGAAAAGGTGGTGAACTTGTACAAACAGGTCTGATCACCGGAGAGAAATGTTTTTGTATATAGCCTAGGGTATCACTACTTGAATGGTCTCAGGGAGGCACCAGCTGCATGCCATCTTTGCCTGACCTTTGTGCTCAGTGATGACAGGGAAACCTCACCAACCTTGCCTACCTCTCAGGGACGTTGTGAGGGTTTAATTGGTGTCTGTGAAAGTTCTTTCAGCCCTGTAAAAGGCTGCATAACTTAGGAATTGTTAATGTGTTTGTTCCAAGATTATTAATAAAAGTTGATGTTATCACTTAAAAAAAAAAAAAAAAAAAAGAATGGAGTTAACATGCTACAACGTGGATAAACCTTGAAATTATGTCAAATCAAATAAGCCAGACAGAAAACACAAATTTTTTTTTTTTTTTTTTAAGAAAACACAAATATTTTATGTTACTACTTACATGAGGTACCTAGACTAGGCAAATTCATAAAGGTAAAAGTTACCAAGTGATAGCAAAAGGGGGAATAGGAAGTTATTGCTTAATGGCTATAGTTTCAATTTAAGGTAACAAAAAAAATTTGGAAACATATAGTGATGATAAAGACATTGTGAGTATAATTGAACTATACACTTAAAAATGGTTAAAAGGAGCCCTAATTGCTGTGGCTCGGTGGATGGCTCCAAACTGAGAACCAAAAGGTCGCTGGTTCAACTCCCCAGCCAGGGCACATAACCAGGTTGCAAGCCAGGTCTCCAGCCAGGTCCTTAGCTGGAGGCAGGTGAAAGGCAACCATACATTGATGTTTCTCTCCCTTTCTTTCTCCCTTTCTTCCTCCCTCCCTCCCCCTCTCTCTATAAATAATAAAATCTTAAAAAATTAAATAAAATAAAATACTTAAATTTTTTAAGGCTGAAAATTACTTGATTATCTTTTCCTTATTGTCACATTATACACTATTTTAATAACTTCACAGTACTCACATAATTATTATGACTGTTAGGAAAGTATGCTCTATTTTTACTAGCAATTATAAAGGCAGATGGGTAGCATAAAGTACAATGTTTGACTAGCATGAGAGTTATCAGTATGCACTCATGGTTTTTAATACATACAGATTAGAAGATATAGAAATAAACGTACTGGCTGGTGGCACAATGGATAAGGTGCTGGCCTGCGAGCCCAAAGGTCGCTGGTTCCATTCCCAGTCAGGGAACATAACCAGGTTGACAGCCGGTCTCTAGCCAGGTCCATGGCTGGAGAGAGGTGAAAGGCAACCATACACTGATGTTTCTCTCCCTCTCTGCCTTTCTCCCTTCCCCTCTCTCTATAAATAATAAATAAAATCTTTTAAAAAACAAAAAAAATTTTTAAAGAAAAAAAGAGAAAGAAACAAAGATGTTTACGTATGCATGGTATAGAGAGTAATATACATATGTATATTTCTAGTCTGTCACTGAGAGGACCTAGAAGCAATGACATCCCAGTGATAATGAGCACACAGAGCATCCAGATCTTGGTTTCTAAACACCATTCTACAATAGAAATATCATTTGTGTAATATTTTGCCAAAAATGCAAACATCAAATTAATATACATTCTACAAAATAACCAATCATACTCATAACAGCTATGAGATTCAAATAAGGCCTGTAATTTTGTGAACAGTACTGTACCAATGTTGATTTCCTGGTTTTGATCATTGTGTTCTGGTTATGTAAACTGGTAACATTAAGGAAAGCTGGGTATATATCGTCTCTCAATACCAGTTTTCACAACTTCTCTATAACTATAAAATTATTTCAAAAAGAAAATTTTTTTAATTTTTTTTTTCTTCTTCATTCATTATTTTCAGAGAGAAGGGCAGGGAGGGAGGAAGAAAGGAAGAGAAACATCAATGTATGGTTGCCTTTCACCTGCCTCCAGCTGGGCACCTGGCTGGAGACGTGGCTTGCAACCTGGTTATATACTCTAACTGGGAATCAAAACAGCAATCTTTGGGTTCCCAGGCTGGCACCTATCCACTGAGCCACCAGCCAGGCTAAATTTTTTAAACTTTTTTAGGTATCCTGTACTTTTTCTCCTTCAACTGCATTAAAAGAAAGTTGAAAAATTCAAGAATTATTTATACCATGTAAATCCAACATTTCATTACTATTTTTTAATGTTTCTTAAAATTTTTATTTATTTTTGGAGAGAGGAGAAGGGAGGGAGAAAGCGAGGGAGAGAAACATAGATGTGCAAGAGAAACATCAATCAACTGCCTCTCACACATCCCTAACTGGGGACCCAGCCACAATCCAGGCATGTGCCCTAGCAGGGAACTGAACCAGTGACTCTAGCCCCTAGGTTGGCATGCCAGCACTCAATCCTCTAAGGCACACCAGCCATTCCATTATTTTAAAAGCAACCTACATTAGAATGAGACTTAGTCGTTGAGTTAATACTTACTAAATATTTCCTATATTCTAGACTTCTACCAGTTGCTAGAAATGTTGCCCTCAAGAAGTTTACAGCTGATAAGAGAAACAAAAATGATAATCTGTCAACCTAATTAATGAAAAATTCTGACACACACACAGACTATAATCTAATGATTAAATAACAGTAACTTTACTTATGAAGTACAGGGTGCATGCAATGAATTGGCAATAACTTTACATCTCCTTATTTCATGTACATATTAATTTTGAAAAACTATGTTTCTAAGGTTATGATTTAACATCATTGTTTCCAATATAAAGTATTAAATTATGAGAGCAACTGTCACATCCAAGTAATATGATGTTAGAGCAACCATAATTTCTGGACTGGGTGTAGGACAAAATGCTAAGGAAATTGCAAACTTCCCTTTACATACACTTTACAACATGAAGAAGGTGTATGATACTAATCATGTCACCACTGCAACAAGTCCAGATATTGTACACAGAATCCAGGAGCTCATCAATGAAGATTCAGAAAAGTCAATGCACTCCATAGCAAGAGAACTGCAGATGTCGGATGCAATGGTTTGCAAGATTATTGCTGAAAATATCAGATACAAATTGTATGTTCTTAGAAGAGGTCAGTTTATGACACAGCAGACAAGGGAAAGGTACTCTGAAAAAGCAAGGAAACTGCCAGCCCTGGCTGGTGGCACAGTGAATAAGGAGCAGGCCTACGAACCTAAAGGTCGCTGATTAGATTCCCAGCCAGGGCACATAACCAGGTTGCAAGACAGGTCTCCAGCCAGGTCTATAGCCGAAGGCAGGTGAAAGGCAACCATACATTGGTGTCTCTCTTTCTCTCTTTCTCTCTCTACCTCTCTCCCTCTATCTCTTCCTTTCTCTCTAAAAATAATAAATATTAAAAAAAAAAAAAAAAAAAGCAAGGAAACTGCTCACAAAATTGAAAAATCCCAAAGAAAAAAACCCTCTGATTTTCTTCTCCAATGAAAAGAATTCTCAGCAGGACCAAATAGTCAACAGAAGAAAAACAGGTGGCTCTGTGAGAATCTTAATGAAGTCCCAGTTGTCATGAAAACAAAATTTCCTTCTACAATGATGGTGTTAGGTGTTGTCAGCAATGAAGGAGATATCATGACCTTGCATTTTTCCCACAAGACTTGAAGGTGACTGCTGAAGTTTACCTTGATGTTTTGAGAGAAGTAATTGTAGTGTTGGTTAGGATTTTTGCAAAGTGGACATTTTCATGCATTTTTGGTATGGATGCAAACTGTTATCAAACTTTCTGGAACAATTTAAAAATAATGACTATGAGTTCTCCTAAGGAAAGAGGAGTGAAACTACGGGGACGCAGCAGCACGGCTCTGACAATGAATTTTCTTGGTGGCTTTTTCGGTCCCATTTGTGAGATCGATGTTGTTCTTAATGATGGGGAAACCAGGAAAATGGTGGAAATGAAAACTGAAGATGGCAAAGTAGAAAAACACTATCTTTTCTATGATGGAGAATCTGTTTCAGGAAAGATAAACCTAACCTTTAAGCAACCTGGAAAGAGGCTAGAGCACCAAGGAATTAGAATTGAATTTGTAGGTCAAATTGAACTTTTCAATGACAAGATTAATACTAATGAATTTGGAAACCTAGTCAAAGAACTAGCCTTACCAGGAGAACTGACCCAGAGCAGAAGTTATGATTTTGAATTTATGCAAGTTGAAAAGCCATATGAATCCTACATCAGTGCCAATGTTCGCTTGAGGTATTTTCTTAAAGTGACAATAGTAAGAAGACTGACAGACCTGGTAAAAGAATATGATCTTATTGTTCACCAGCTTGCTAACAACTCTTTTAAAATGGAAGTGGGATTTGAAGATTGTCTACACATAGAATTTGAATATAATAAATCAAAGTATCATTTAAAGGATGTGATTGTTGGAAAAATTTACTTCTTATTAGTTAAGAATAAAAATCCAACATACAGAGTTACAACTGATTAAAAAAGAGATCACAGGAATTGGACCCAGTACCACAATAGAAACAGAAACAATTGCTAAATATGAAATAATGGGTGGTGCACCAGTCAAAGGTGAATCAATTCCAATAAGACTATTTTTAGCGGGATACGACCGAACTCCAACAATGAGAGATGTGAACAAAAAATTTTCAGTAAGGTACTTTTTGAATCTAGTCCTTGTTGATGAGGAAGACAAAAGGTACTTCAAGCAGCAGGAGATCATTTTATGGAGAAAAGCTCCTGAAAAACTGAGGAAACAGAGAACAAACTTTCACCAGTGATTTGAATCACCAGAATCACAGGCATCTGCTGAACAGCGTGAAATGTGAACTGAACAGCAGAAAGAAAGAAAAACAGAAAAACTCTCATAACTGTTGAGGTTAAGTTTGGCAGGTTAAAGATGGTTGCTGCATGTAGAGGGGAGAACACCAAAAGTCCATGTATAATAGTCTTCCTTTATCTTATAGTGCT
The DNA here is from genome assembly GCA_004026585.1 of Noctilio leporinus. Classification (NCBI taxonomy): domain Eukaryota; kingdom Metazoa; phylum Chordata; class Mammalia; order Chiroptera; family Noctilionidae; genus Noctilio; species Noctilio leporinus. The sequence goes on from PVIW01005918.1 coordinate 45,080, forward strand.
GCATTTATTTTACGATATAACAATATTCTTCATGTATATACATTTTAAAAAGTACTTTCTTTGAAACACTGGGACTTTCTTAAGTTGCCAGTTTTTTGTTTTGTTTTTTTTTTCTTTTTACTGCACATGTTGATTTGATGATAAGGACTCATGCATCAATGTAAGTATTTTCATGAGAAGGCTGGTATTTGTAATTTTGCTTTCTTTCTGCATAATGTTGATTATAAATCCATTTCTCATGCTAGTGATTACCTCTTATTCTCTACATGCAAAATTAAGTATTTTGTGTTCAAATAAAACGAGAAAACCTGAGTGACCTGCCTTTATATCCCATAGAGATTTGAAACATGGGATCTCAGTATTTTTGAGTACTACATTTGTTTTCACATATCCATATTTCACTGAAGGTTCTTCTGGTCTACCATTCCATGGCTTCCTGAACTTTGTTCCCTTTGAAACCTTTGGTGAGAATGTTTTTTCCCCAAGGGATTATGTGGCATGTCATTGCAGCCTTTAAAAAAAAAAAAAATTTATTTTTAGGCCATGTTAAGCACCCATTTGGCTACTACTATCCAGCAGGTCCACTGTATGTTTTCTGCAATGTGGAGTTGACTCTATATTGACACTTAGAATTTGTTAAAACTATATCATTTTTCCATTAATACTTTGAAATTACTTTTAAAGAATCTTTTTTACCACATATAAGCAGATATAATTTTCTTTGCAAATATTCCTTCCCTTTTCAGGGGAGAATTTTAGGATGATAGGAACGATTGAGGTAGACCTGTTAATAGGCATGGAGTTATCCAGATCTGGACAGTATCTTGTTTGTTAAATTGGAACTTTGGCTTATTCAAACTCAGTTTTAAATTTAGCCCATTCTGTTCCAATTTTAATACTAAATTAAAGTCATTTGTTCAAAGTCTGCAAAAAAGAAGGCTGCAGTCATGTGTGTAGGGTGTGATCTCAAATGCACTTAAGTGTGGGGTGTAGGAACTAAACCCTTGAAGCCTGTTGTGTGAAACTACTTTCACCTAAGGTCCATTGGTTTTTGTACCAATATTTTTTATACACTTCAGTGCAAGTCTCATCAGTTAACCTTACTTTATGAGTAAGCTAAGTAACCCAAATTACATTTCTTTAAATTTGTTTTACTACTATGGCACTTTGATAAAATTATCAGTAACCAACTTCTTTACTGACAAAAGGTTCCATGTACCATGTGCTAGAACATCTATTTTACATGTGGTTATACGTGAATGGTAATTTTTCCTTTCATGTAAGTGCCTGTTCAGAGTTTCAAAATTTAAAAATGCCAAATATTTTCATGGTCACTTGCACGTAGTAATCTAGAAAATACTCAAAAGAAAATTTGAACACCAGTTGTATTTATCCAGCCTCAAATTGTGAGCCCATGATTTGAGAGATTAAAAAAAAAAAAAAAAAACTATGTTTATGTATTTACATGTAAGAATATATATATTTCCAAATATAACACTTCTGTGGTATGTTATTTTACTTAAATTTTGCCATTCATCATTTTGCCTGTATATAAATGAAAATCCTTTGGATAACTAAATCTTTAAATAGAACACGTAGAGTAAATAAGCTTAACAAACTCACTACACATATTTCATACAGCAGCCTTACATGTAATAACTAATGTCTAACGCTTCAGACAATGTTATTAAGTATTTTATAATCAAAGATTTTATTTCTCCAATGTAGAAATTAGCTGCTTACATTAACCTCAGACAAAAAAAGAATAAGACAAGTAACAATAAAAATAACCACAAAAATCAAACAAACCTAAACAGTTTTTTTGTTTGTTTGTTTTTTGTTTTTTAAAGAGAGATTACTTTCTTTTATGTATATTTTATTTCATTATTTTTAGAAAGACAGGAAGGGAGAGAGGCAGAGAGGGAAAGAGGCATCAATGTACAGTTGCGTTTCACCTGCCTCCAGCCACAGACCTGACTGGAGACCTGGTTTGCAACCTAGTTATGTACCCTGGCTGGGTAATCGAACCTGCGACCCTTGGGTTCGCAGGCCGGCGCCTTATCCACTGTGCTACCAGCCAGGGCCTAAACAGTTCTTAAACCAAGAACAATCTCAGCAAAAAACAGGTAGCTCAATTTATATACAAAGTACCCAGCTAAAGAGAGCTAACTGAAAAATCACATGCCACCCAATACAGAAAGTATGATAAATTCAGAGAGAGATCCAAATTGGGAGGCATAGGTAGATGTGCTGCATCTCCCACAACCAGAAATGGGTGCATCTACCTCAAAACTAGAGACATCCTAGTCTAGAAATTCCTTAACATTGAACTACAGAGAAGTCCAACAAACAAGAAAGAAGGAAGAAATGCTCATCCAAATAGGTAGGCAGGATGGAGCCAGGATGGTGCCAGGACAGAGCCAGGACACAGAGGAAGCAGTCTGGAAAGTAGACTGCTGGCAGTGCAGGCAGTAGCACAACAGGGGTCAGCTGGTGAAAGAAAAACCACAAAAGAGACACCTATCCAAAGCTCCCAGCACCAGACCAGATCTCACAGCTCACAGTTCCAGCGGTGGGGGAGAAAATAAAGCCACACTGCTTCTTCTGACTGTGAAAACCAACGGGGGTTGGGGTAGAGGAACTACTGGTCTCACAGAAGAGTCCACTTGTTTAAAGGACACCACAGTTTCCCTGAAACGTCCATAAACCCACCCAATCTGGGAACCATGGTCAGGGCAACAGCACAACAGGAGCTAGCCCCATACAGGAGGCAGAAGAAGAGCCTGGAAAAGAGGAAAGTGCTGAGCAAGCAGCATAGTTCCCTCTCAGACCCCTCCCCCACATGCAGCAAACAGGTCTCCCCACTAACGGATACCCAAGGCTCCACCCCTTACAATGTAATAGGTGCAACAGCTCTACCTAAGACAGAGGCAAATACAGGAGCCTGTCCAGATGCAGAGACAGAGAAATATGACTCAAAAATGGGGACAAATCAAGGTCCCAGTAGCCAAACTAAGTGACAAAGTAATAGCCAGCAGGACAGATGCACAGTTTAAATCACTGATAATAAAGATGCTCCCAGGGTTAACACATATGCCTGAGTATGGAAAACACATAAGGGAAAACTAAAGGCTAGGTCAAGTGAAACAAAGGAAAATACACACAAAACCAATGGTGAAGGGAAGAAAAATGGGGTTCAAATCAACAATTTGGAACATAAGGACGAAATAAACAATCAAGCAGCACAGAAAATCGGAGTAAGAACGGAAAAACATGAGGAGAGGTTAGGAACCTCCAGAATGACTTTAAGCATGCCAACATTCAAATCATCAGGATTCCAGGAGAAAAGGAAGATCAAGAAATTAAAAACTTCTGTGAAAAATAAAAATAAAAGGAAAACTTCCCAAACTTGGCAAAGGAAATAGTCATATAAGTCCAGGAAGCACAGCATCCCAAACAAGCTAGATCCAAATCAGACCATACCAAGATACATAATTAAAATGCCAAAGGTAAAAGATAAAGAGAGAATCTTAAAAGCAGCAAGAGAAGAGTTACCAGCTGATTCCTCAAAAGAAACTGCAGGCAAGAAGGGACTGGCAAGAAATATTCAAAGTGATTAAAAGGACCTACAGTTGCTGGTTCAATTCCCAGCCAGGGCACATAACCAGGTTAAAAGCCAGGTCTCCAGCCAGATTTGTAGTTGGAGGCAGGTGAAAGGCAACAATACATTGATGTTTCTCTCTTTCTGCCTCTCTCCCTCCCCCTTGCTCTGGAAATAATAAAATCTTAAATAAAAATAAAATAAAGTAAAATAATAAAGGACCTACAACCAAGATTACTCTATCCAGCAAAGCTATCATTTAGAATGGAAGGGCAGATAAAGTGCTTCCAAGGCAAGGTAAAGCTAAAGGCATTCATCATCACCAAGCCATTATTACAAGAAATGTTAAAGGAAGTTATTTAAGAAAAAGATCAAAACTATTAATGTTAAAAAGGCAACACCTGACTGGTGGCTCAGTGGATAGGCACCAGCCTGCAAACCCAAAGGTTGCTGGTTCAATTTCCAGCCAGGGCATATAAACCAGCCAGGTCCATAGCTAAAGGCAGGTGAAAGGCAACCAACCATACAGTGATGTTTCTCTCCCTCTCTGCCTCCCTCCCTTCCCCTCTCCCTAAAAATAACAAATAAAAAAATTAAAAATTAAACTAAAAATAAAAAGGAAAACCAACCAAGCAAACCACCAGAATAGGACTAGAAACATAGGTATGAGGATCAGTGGGAGGAGGAAGGGAGTGAAATGGGGAAATGGTGCAGGGATTAGGACACATAGTGCGTACAAGAGACAAGGGAAACTTAAGAATAATAGAGAAAAGGGTGAAATCAGAGAACTTATCTGTACAACCCATGGACATGAGCTAAGGGTGGAAGTGAGACTGCAGGAGAGAATGGGGGCTTGGGTGGAGGGGAGCAAAGGGAAAAGAATTTGTGACATCTGTAACAGCATAATCAATAAAATAATATATATTTAAAAAAAAGAGAACCCTGGTGCACTGTTGGTGGGAATGCAGGCTGGTGCAGCCACTATGGAAAACAGTATGGAGTTTCCTTAAAACACTAAAAATGGAACTGCCTTTTTGATCCAGCAATTCACTACTAGAAATATACCCAAAGAACCCTTAAACACCAATTTAGAAGAACCTATGTACCCCTATGTTCATAACAGAACTATTTATAATAGCCAAGGGCAGGAAACAGCCTAAGTGCCCATCAGTGGATGATTGGATCAAACAACTTTGATACATTTACACAATGGAATACTACACAGCAGAAAGAAAGAACTCCTGCCCTTTGCAACAACATGGATACAACTGGAAAGTATTATGCTTAGTGAAATATGCCAATCAGTGAAAGACAAATACCGTATGATCTCACCCATTACAGGACAATAATGAACAAAACAAACAAACAAGCAAAACAGAACCAGATACATGAATACGATGAATAGACCTTCAGTGGGCAAGGGGGAGGGGGGAGTGGGGAGGAGTAGGCAAAGAAGGGGAGCAGTTTAGTCAAGAACTAGCCTGGACATGGACAAGTGGGAATGACTTTGAGGGGAGTGGGTGGGTGGAGGAGGGGATAAAGGGAAGGAAAAAGGGGATGGATGTAATAAAACAACAATTAAATTATAAATAAATAACATTAAAAATTTTTTAAAGAAAGTATTGGAAATTTACTGAAGAACACAATGACTTCAGATTTTTAAATCTTCAAAGTAATAAGGCTTAAAGTGAGTTAGAGAAAATATTCCATCTCCCTTCTCCAGGTGATTCAATCAACAGGGTTCAACTGTACCCCAAATTGTTGCAGATGCTAACATCATAATAACAGTACTCATCATTGTTTCAAAACTTTTAAGAATCAAAGGAACTGCATGGTACCAGTATTTCTAATAGGCCTTCACAAATCAAAAGTAGTAACATAGGATGAATCCACATATTAAAGATAGTAATAAGGCCCTGGCTGGTGGCTTAGTGGATTGGTGCCAGCCTGAGAACCCAAAGGTCGCTGGTTCAATTCCCAGTCAGGGCACATAACCAGGCTGCAGGCCAGGTCTCCAGCCAGGTCCCCAGCTGGAGGCAGATGAAAGGCAACCATACATTGATGTCTCTCTCCCTCTCTGCCTCCCTCCCTTCCCCCCTCTCTAAAAATAATAAAATTTTTTAAAAAATAGTAATAAAAGGATTATGCTAACATCTGCAATGCAATAGGAACATTACTGTTAAGATTCAAACCCAAGCAAGAAGCCAGATGACTCTGAACAGATATTGTGATTAACTGATAATTGAGAGAGAATTCAGTCATACATCTCAAGTACCAATAACTTGTTATAAATGTCATGATAACATTTCAAATTTCTGCTTGTTTTTCCAAAACTTAACATTAGCCAGTCAAAAAGTCTTCAAAATATTAAGATTCAAGGCCTTGTCCTGTCATCAATTTACCTGAATTTAACTGGCAGTACATACATGAAAACACTGCTTTCAATAATAATCAAGTAATTTTCTAGCATATAAAGAGAATAGGCAGACAAGAAAGGGGGAACACAAAAGAAACAGTGAAAACTTTTGTACAAATTCTCCCAATCCCTGACTGATGTGGCTCAGTGGGTGGGGCATCCTCCTGCAAGCCCAAAGGTTTCTGATTCAATTCCTGATCAGAGTACATGCCTGGGTTACAGGTCAGGTTCCCAAAGGGGGTGTACAAAAAGCAACTAATCAGTGTTTCTCTCCTTTTTTTCTCCCTTCCTTCCCCTCTCTCTAAAAATAAATAAATAAAATCTTTTTAGAAAGAAGAAAAAAGTCTCACAAAAAGCTCTTTAAACTGCACAGCTGTAGGTCACTGGGCAAGGCCATGTCAGAAAATGTTGCCATGTTCCATGATTTTCTACATTCTTTACTTACATGGTCCCATCCTATTTCACAACTTTTTTTTTTTAAGATTTTATTTATTTTAGGTTGCAAGCCAGGTCTCCAGCCAGGTCCATGGCTGGAGGCATGTGAAAAGCAACCATACATTGATGTCTTTCTCCCTCTCTGCCTCTATCCCTTCCCCTCTCTCTAAAAAATAATAAATAAAACCTTTTAAAAAATAAAAATAAAAATAAAAAAGATTTTATTTTTAGAGAGAGGAGTAGGGAAAGAGGCAGAGAGGAAGAAAGACATCAATGTATGGTTGCCTTTCACCTGCCTTCAGCCACGGACCTGGCTGGAGACCTGGCTGGAGACCTGGCTTGCAACCTGGTTATGTGCCTTGGTTAGGAATCGAACCAGCGACCTTTGTGTTCACAAGCTGGCGCCTTATCCACTGTGCCACCAGCCAGGGCCCTGTTTCACAACTTTTAAATACTACTTAAAACTTTAAAGGTTAAACATAAGATGTCAAAGCAGGTGAAGTATGCCACCACTTTTCAAAGTAGGGAGGATATATACATACTTGCTTGCTTAGAAGTACTACATGGAAGAAAACTAACACTGTTTAGCTCCAACCAAAACTGGGTGATGAAAGACAAAAAATAAAGAGATTTTCATTCTAGTCCCCATCAAACAATTTAAATTTTGAATCACTGAATGTAGTTTTATGGGTTTGGTTTTATTTTGTTTTTAAGATTGTATTATCTTTAGAGAGTGGGGAGAGAGGCAGAGAGGGAGGGAAACATCATTGCATGGTTGCCTTTCACCTGCCTTCAGCTACAGACCTGGCTGGAGACCTAGCTTGCAACCTGGTTATGTGCCCTGGCTGGGAATCAAATCAGCGGCCTTTGGGTTCACAGGCCGGGGCCTTACCCACTGAGCCATATGCCAGGGCTTTGAATGTAGTTTTTATTCAAAACATAAATACGCTGCCAACAGATAAATGCTGATCCCCACCTTTCTCTCCTCAACAGATTTAAGTCCCATTAAGTCAGAGATTTTTTTTTTTTTAGGCTTATTTCTTTTTTTTTTCTTTTAATTTTAGTCAGATTTTTTAATCTATTTTCTCACTGCTATAACCCCACTGCAATTTGTTGAATGAATAACTCCTTAACCTCTCCACTAAATTTCAGACTTGTATATCCAACTGCCTTTTTATTTAATTTTTTTTATTTATTATTTTCAGAGAGAAGGGCAGGAAGGGAGGAAGAAAGGGAGAGTGGCACCACTGTATGGTTGCCTTTCACCTGCCTCCAGCTACAGACCTGGCTGGAGACCTGGTTTTGTGCTCTGACTAGGGAATTGAACCAACGACCTTTGGGCTCGCAGCCTAGCACCAATCCATTGAGCCACACTAGCCAGGGCTTAACTGCCTACTTCTCTACTTGAACATGTTTCTACTTACATGTCCAATTCTACTCTACGCCCATATAACAACCTGCTTTCCTCACTTCTCCATTTCAAAACGTGGCATGGCCACCCTCCGGCTGAAGCCCAAACCCCAGGAATCACCAGTCCCAAACAACTGCACTTCAACCCAAACCACCAGGTCAATAAATACTTTTAACTCCAAAATATACCTCAAAACCTTTTTCATTTGTCTCTAACACTCCAGTCACTACTCTACTCAGCCTTGCCACAATCTTCTCACTGGTCTCCCTGCTTCCTTTTTTCCATTATCCCATCTCCTTCACAGTCAGATTATAAATTAGGCCCTATAACTCCCAGCTTTGCAACAATTTCAATAGCTTTTCAACATATTTTAAAAAAAAAAGCTAAATGCCTTTGGGCAGTAAGACCTCAGGTGATCCGGGCTGTGACCTTACCTCTTATCTTTCATGACAGCCTTCTCGGAGCTTCTTTCAGTTGACTGAACCCAACCTTGATACTACCTCTGATCATTTCCATGCGTTGCTCCCTCTTAAAGGAAGACTTCTTTCAGATTTCCAAAGGCTAAACAGCCTTTCACTTTTCAGATTCAGGTTAAAGGTCATCTAAAACAGGTCTTTCTTGATCACATTATCAAAAATAGCCTCCCTATCACTACCACAACTCCCTATTTCCTTTATAACACAATTCCCTAAAATTATTTTTACTTCTTACTTATTATTCTCTTCCTCTCCCCCACTACCAGAAATAAAACTCCAGGAAGGAATTTCAGTGGCTTATGCTTGGCCTAAGAACCAGGTGCTTAATAAATATTTAACTGATAGAAAAGACAAAACTAACTTTAAAGAAATCCACAACATTTAACTTAGTGACAGAATGATGAGAATAAGACATGAATAAATTAACTTCACATTTGTCATCGTTAGAGCATAGAGGGTCAAGTAAGAGCATTTCAAATGCATGTGAACACTGAAACATCCAGAAAAGGTATTTTTTCACACACCATGTGCAGGCACACTGTAGAAATGTTCCCACAACCAGTAAACGACATTTTTTTTTTTTTTAATTGGAAAAGGTAACCCAGAACACTGTACATCTGTTATTTCATCTGTGATTCTTTTGGGTCTTCCAAACATTGTATTTAAGCAAAAGAGGCAAAGTATAGCCAATGTGCTCATTTGTCTGCTTGGAAAGGAATGCGAAATTCTGAAGAGTAACAAAACAATCTTTTGTCGTTTTAAATGTCTACTATGTAGTCAGTAGTCAATGAGAACAAAGTAATTACTTCCTATAGTTTACTGTTAGTGTAAGTTTGGGACAGGTCTAGTTAAAAAGTTTTTATAGTGTAAAAGTCAAAGAGTCTATAGTGAATGTTAGCAGTTTATGTCTTACCATCTTCAAAACTTAAACTTCCAAAGTGCTGCCTTTCAACTGGTAATACTAATCCATGGGGCAAAGGAGAGGACTTAATAATAGGTCTGCAATTCACAGATGTTTTATTGACATGCATGTATTTGCGGTATGGTAAGGAATGGTCCTGACTCCCTAGCACTCGAAGGAGAGTCTAAAGATCTTACTTCACCAGACCCTAAGTATTGTGACACGCTAACATGTACATAGGCTACTTGTCCCCATAGTTATGAATCTTCGTTTTCTGCGGAAACAAAAGTGAAAATACTTCTGGTAAGGATGTAAGAGATGGATGCTGCCCCAACCTCCAAATACACAGAGCTGTGTGTCCTGTGAGCGTGGAAATAAGCAGATGAACACACGCACTCTCTCTCACCTTCCTTCCTTCGGAGGAAAATAGGGCCGAGGGAGGGGCGGCCAAGGCCAGGTTGCGGAGGCCCGGAATCCAGTCCAGGGGATGGCAGAGCTTAAGGGACAGCGCTCTGGGAAGCCGGGAACACTTACAGGACCCCATCTTCCCAGGCCACCCACTTTTCCCCCCTCTCCCCTCCCCCGTCCTCGCCCCCAACTCCTTTCCTCCGCCCCATCCCCGCCACCCATCAACCGGGAAGTTTCCCCGGCTTCTGCAGCCGGCTCCCGGACCCTCAGCAGGGTTACCTTCTGCAGAAGCGGGACAAGGGGTAGGGGACTGGGGAGGGGAGGCAGCCTGAAGAAATGAAAGGCGAGCCCCGGCGAAGGTGGGCGGCGGTGGCTGTCACTCGCGTTCCCCTACTCACAGCGCTGCCATTACTGTGCCCGCGGCCGCCTCCCCGGCCGGCCGCTGCCACCTGTCCAGAAGACGCAGGGGTGCACTGCGATCCTGAGAGCCCGCCGCCCCAAGCTCACCTGCCACGGCGTGGAGACACAGAGAAGCCCGAACTAGACAGGGACGGGGGTGGGGGGAAGGGGTGGAAGGGAGAAGGACCGGCTAGTGAGAGATCGATAAAACTACTGTTTTCCTGAGCGCCCAACTTTCCCCACCCCCTCCGCTCCCTTTTCCACAGCCGCAGCCAAACACCCCCCTCGGAGAGCAGTGGTAGAGCCTGCGTACGGCAAGCGCCGAGGGCCCGCCCCATGCAATTGCGACCAGCCCAGAAAAACCCGATCTGAAGGCGCTGTGGCAGCTGCTCTGTTTGCTGAGCTCGAGAGTCGGAACCCTGCGAGTTTTGGTCTGACATTTTAATACCACTATTTCAAGAAGGTATCCTCAACAAAAATATTTTCCTTTCAGTTGTTTCTGACCTGTGTGACTATTTTCAGGCACCACCATTTTCTTGCCACACACTTCCATAGGCTTTTCAAATAATCAGAAATATATTAGCAAATCTACTTTTCCCCGACATACTCCTTTTCTAGAGGGTTTTCATCTAAAGCCAAGTTGAGTCTTATGCGCCTACTACCCACCTCTCCATCATTGTATCAATATAAAAAGCTTTCCTTCCTCACCATTTTAAATGGCAACGTTGATAACATATTACCCGCCACCTCCTATGTACACAGGGCTACAATGGAACAAAAACCTGGCGTTATTCCTTATTTACCTTTCACATCCACGAGATTTCAGTGGTCAGTTTTGTCAGAGTCTTGGTCAGTTCTTCATTTGCTCGTTTTGAGTAAGCCTTTCCTTTCCAACCCTTCTTCAAATAACTTGTACCAATCTTTCAAGGCCCATTTGAAATCCTGTCTTCTGATCTTATAAATTCCCGCCAGTCTTTCTCCTAATCTGCTTCTCGTGGACATGAAGTCTGTACTCTTTGTTTTAATAAAATTATTACATACCAAATTCAGTTCAACCATTTGTTTCCATTATATGATCTTTTTCTCATGTTCTCCCTTTTTCAGTCCTGAAGTTATCAAATGGGGTTCCCAAGCCTCAGTATATCTGCAAGCTTTTTGGAGTCCCAAGGTTAAAAACAATCTTCATAATAATATGTGTTGTCTCTTTTTACTGGATTCACATTTGTACTGATGGTGTACAAAACAACAAGAACACTGCTGACACCGCCTTATCAGGCATAAAGAGGGTGGCACAAAACTCTCCAACTGTTTGCAGCCACACACTCTGTTTTGTTTTGTTTTGTTTTTTAAACTGATTTAGGAATATCCTTGATGAAGTAGTAAAAAGTGTGAATTTTATAAATGTCAACCCTTGTGTACACATCTTTCTAATATTTTCTGAGAAGAAATAGGGAGTACACAAGCTACAATGGGTGTGGAAGAAAGACACCTGTGTGGCCAAGTTGTGAGCTGAATTATCTGCTTTTTTCATGGAACATCATTTTTCCTTGAAAGAATAATCAACAAACCATTGTTACTCTGACTTGGGAATTGACAATTATTTCCCCAAAATGAACACAATGAGCCTAACACTCAAGCAAAAGAGTTGATAGTATTTTGCTGTCAACTTTCTTCAAATAACTTGTTGTCAGTGATAAAACTTAGCTTTCAAGTGAAATTTGAAAATTTGAAAAACTTGTGTTCACTACCATTAGTTTGATAGCTTAAAGACTTTTCTAATGAAACTGTAGTGCTATTAATAAATATGACTTTTTGATATTGTGTGAGGTATGTCAACATATGGATCATGTACATGACACAATAAACCAATATTTTTCAAATGACTAATGCAAGACATTACAAAATCATGCATTAATAAAAGACCCACTCAAAGTATAAGATAGACCAATAAACAGATAGATATGCACATGCTTGCTTGCATGTTATGTGTGTATATACATAATAAAAGCAGAATACAGAGTCCTGTATCTGGAGAGGTGTGATAGAAGGTGGCACTCAGAACTTCAGAGAGTTACCATGTGACCCTCAAAGAAATGAATATGGTGCCTTGGTTTGTAACAGCCTTAGTCTTTCTGAGGAATCCTCTCATTTAATCCTTTAGTAAATGTGAGATGTAAGTCACCAGATCAGAGAAACATTTCATTTAATGGAATCTTCCATTTCTATGTAGAGGAACCAACATAGTGGAGGAGTAAGTGAAGCTACAACAATCTCCTCCTAGGACCAATCTGGAATTACAACTTAATTGAGGGGAAATAATCCAAAATACCCAACAGAACACCAACTGGAGAGAAGCTTTAGAACTACGGACAGAACAGGAAAGGCCACTTCACCACGTGACTGGTAGGAAGTACGGAAACATGAGAGCACTGGGCTCCCACAGGCAGCAGCTCAAGGGACTGGAACGTGGGGGGGGCGGGGGGGGCTCCACCTGAGAAGGGTGGGTTCTAAACCCCAAGCTGGGCTTCCCAGCCTATAGCAACACAGCTGAGAGTAAAATAGCATCCAGCTGTGAAAAATAAAAAGCTGCAGAGTTTACTAGCCTGAGACAGCTAGAGATAGAGAACTACTAAAATGACCACCCAGGAAACTACATTGGCACCAACTTACCCTGGGCTCCAGCAGAGGGAGGGCAGAGTGGACTAGAGACGCTCAAGGAGAATTTGGAGCAGTGGCTACGAGGAGAGAAATGAGGGAGCAACCAACAGGGTCCCAGTGCTGACTCATCCGCCACAACGCGCAGGCGGACTACGCAGCTTCCGTCTGAGAAGACGTCATAGCCCCGCCCTGCTCAACCTGCTCCACCCAGCCATGCCTGAGCCAGGCAGCTGACAACAAAAAGAAAATGAAAGACAAAAATATGATCATATCAATAGGTGCCAAAAAAGTATTGATAAAGTACAGCACCCATTTATGATAAAAACACTCAGCAAAGTGGGAATAGAGGAAACATACCTCAACATAATAAATCCACATGTGAGAAACCTACAGCCTGTTAACATCATACTCAATGGGCAAAAACTAAAAGCTTTCCCCCTAAAATCAGAAACAAGGCAGGGGTGTCCACTCTCTCCACTTCTATTCAACATTGTTTTGGAAGTTCTAGCCATAGCAATCAGACAAGAAAAAGAAATCAAAGGCATCCAAATTGGAAAGAAGGAACTAAAACTGTCATTATTTGCAGACAACATGATAATGTACATACAAAACCCAATAGACTCCACCAAAAAACTACTTAACCTAATAGACAAATTTAGCAAAACAGCTGACTGTAAAGTCAATATCTAGAAATCAAAGGTATTTTTGTATACCAACAAAAAAACATCAGAGGTAGAAGCTAGAAAACAAATCCCACTTACTCTAACAACAAGAAAATTAAATTACTTAGGAATAAACCTAACCAAAGGAGTAAAAGACCAATACTTGGAAAAGTACAGAACACTGAAGAAAGAAATGAAGGAAGCTACAAATAAATGGAAGCATATACCATGTTCATGGATGGGAAGAATGAACATCATTAAAATGTCCATCCTAACCAAAGCAATTTATAGATTCAATGCAATCCCTATTAAAATACCAACGACATTTCACAGAGCTAGAAAAAGTACTTCAAAAATTTATATGGACAACAACAATAAAATTTTTTAAAAAAAGGTGATGGATGTAATACAACAACAATAAAAAATAAAAATTAAAAAAAAAGAAAAAAAAATTTATATGGAGCCAAAAATAACCACCAATAGCCTCAGCAATCCTGAGAAAGAAGAACAAAGTAGGAGGAATCACAATGCCCGATATCAAACTATACTACAAGGCCACTGTATCAAAACAGCCTGGTACTGGCATAAGAATAGAAATATAGATCAATGGAACAGAATAAAGAGCCCAGAAAAAACCCAGCACTCTATGATCAATTAGTATTCGACAAAGGGGGAAGGAGCATAAAATGGAGTAAAAATATCCTCTTCATATATTTTGGAAAACGTATTTGACAATGACACCTCAGACAAGAGTTTGATCTAAATATATAAAGAACTTATATAACTCAAAAGCAGGGAGACAAACAGCCTAATTCAAAAATGGGCAAAGGACCTGAATAGACACTTCTCTGAGGAGGACATACAAAGGGCTCATAGGCATATGAAATAATACTCAACATGATTAAACATCAAAGAGATGAAAATTAAAACCACAATAAGTTACCACCTCACACCTGTCAGAATGGCCATCATTAACAAATGCTGGCTAGGATGTGGAGGAAAGGGAATCCTTATGCATTGTTGATGGGAATGCAGACTAGTGCAGCAACAATGGAAAACAGTATGGAATTTCCTCAAAAAAATAAAAATAGAACTGCCTTTTGACCCGGCAATTCCACTGCTAGGATTATACCCAAAGAACCCTGAACCACCAAATCTGAAGAACCTATGCACCCCTATGTTCATAGCAGCACTATTTACAATAGCCAAGTGCTGGAAACAGCCTAAGTGCCCTTCAGTGGTACATTTACACAATGGAATACTACACAGCAGAAAGATGGAACTGCTGCCTTTTGCAACAACATGGATGGAACTGAAAAGTATTATGCTTAGTGAAATAAGCCAGTCAGTGAAAGATAAACACTGTATGATCTCACCTAACACAGGAGACTAATGAACAAAACAAGCAAACAAGCAAAATAGAACCAGAGGCATGGAAGTAAGAAACAGACTTACAGTTTGCAGAGGAGAAGGAGGAGGGAGAGAAAGGGGCAAAGAAGGGGAACAGTTTAGTCAAGGAACTAGTATAACTGACCCATGGGCATGGACAACACATGGGATTGACTAGGAGAGGGGGTAGGAAGGGTGGAGCAGTGTAGGGGAAATGGGATAAATGTAATACAACAATAATTAATCTTTTAATGGAGAATTGAAATATTACATATAGTAGCTTAATGGGTTTTTTATTAAGATAGCTATTTTTTTTTTTTACCTTTAGTGGTAAAATAATTACATCCAGCTTGCAGAAAAATACTAGTCTAGAAGAGTCTTTTTTTTTTTTTTTTTTTTTAGAAGAGTCGTTTTAAAATTTGATTTGAGAGAGATGAAGGAGATAGAGACAGAGACATGGATTTGTTGTTCCACTTCTTTATGCATTTATTTATTTATTTGTAGGATTTTATTTATTATTTTCAGAGAGAGGGGACAGGAGAGAGTCAGAGAGGGAGAGAAACTATCAATGTATGGTTGTCTTTCACCTGCCTCCAGCTATGGACCTGGCTAGAGACACGGCTTGCAACCTGGTTATGTGCCCTGACTGGGAATCAAACCAGCAACCTTTGGGTTCACAGGCTGGCACCTTACCCACTGTGCCACCAACCAGGGTCTAATGCATTTATTGGTTGCTTCTTCTGTGTGCTCTGATCAAATCCACAACCTTGGCATATCAGGAGGACACTCTAACCAACTGAGCTACCAGGCCAGGGCCTAGGAAAGTATTAAATTTAACCTCCAGATTCCACATTTACAATTCCATGTGTAGGCTTTACCTACCTGAACTGGGAGATAATATATAAAGTAGAAAGGTGAAAATTTATTTTTTTTGTTCATATTTCAAATTATATTTCATTAATATACTATTATAGTTGTCCTGATTGTTTCCCTTTGCCCCCTCCACCCGGAACCCCAAATTTCCACAGGCAATCCCCACACCATTGTTTGTGTCCATGGGTCATGTGTATAAGTTCTTTGGCTACTCCATTTCCTGTGCT
The DNA here is from genome assembly GCA_004026585.1 of Noctilio leporinus. NCBI lineage: Eukaryota > Metazoa > Chordata > Mammalia > Chiroptera > Noctilionidae > Noctilio > Noctilio leporinus. The sequence continues at coordinate 60,936 of PVIW01005918.1, forward strand.
GTACTTTATACCCCCATGGCCATCCTGTAACTACCTATTTGTACTTCTCCAACCCCTCACCTCTCCCATCTGGCAACCAACAAAATGCTCTCTGTATCTGTGATTCTTGTTTGCTTATTTTGTTATTTAGATTAAATCGTTGATAAATATGTATTTTTTGCCATTTTACTGTTTCTAGTTTTGATTTTCTTTTTCTTAAATAAGTCCCTTTAACATTTCATAATAATTGTTTGGGAGGATAAACTCCTTCAGTTTTTTCTTGCCTGGGAAGCACTTTATCTGCCCTTAGATTCTAAATTACATCTTTGCTGGGTAGAGCAATCTTGGTTGTAGGGCCCTGCTTTTTATGACTTCCAATATTTCTTGCCAGTCCCTTCTATTCTGCAGTTTCTTTTGAGAAATCAGCTGATAGTCTTTTTCTTTACATTAAAAAAAAACTTTTTACTTATTATTGTTGTATTACAATTGTTTCATTTTTACTCCATTGCTTTCCCCTGTCCCCTCTCCTGCTGTCAATCCGAATTTTGTTGTCCATGGTTCTTTCATACTAGTTCCTCATCTAAACCTTCCCTCCTAGTCACTGTCATTCTGCTCATCTGCTTGTTTTGTTCATTAGTCTCCTGTATTAAGTGATCATATGGTAGTTGTCTTTTGCAATCTGGCTTATTTCACTAAGTATGACTCCAGTTTCATCCATGCTACTGCAAACAGTAGGACTTCCTTCTCTCTTTCCGCTGCATAGAACTCTATTGTGTAAATGTACCAATTTTTTGATCCATTTATCCACTGAAGGGCACTTAGGCTGTTTCCAGCACTTGGCTATTGTAAATAGTGCTGCTATGCACATACAACTGCATAGGTTCTTCTGAATTGGTGTTTCAGGATTCTTTGGGTATAATTCCAACAGTGTAATTGCTGGGTCAAAAGGCAGTTCAATTTTTAGTTTTTTGAGGAAAGTCCATACTCTTTTCCATAGTGGCTGCCCCAGTCTGCATTCCCACCAGCAGTGCACCAGGGTTCTCTTTTTTCCTCATCCTTGCCAGCACTTGTTTGTTGATTTGTTGATTATTCAGCTGACAGTCTTATGGAAACTCCCCTGTAGGTAACCAACTGCTTTTCTCTTGCTTCTTTAAGATTTTCTGTTTATCTTTAACCTTTAGCATTTTAATTATTATGTGTGTTTGTGTGGGCTTTTTTGTATTCATCTTGTTTGGGTCTATCTGTGTTTCCTGGACTCACATGTCCATTTTTCTCACCAAATTAGGGAAGTTTTCATCATTTTTTCAAATAAGGGTTCAAATTTCTTGCTTTTTCTCTTCTTCTGGCACCACTATCATGTGAGTGTTGAAACACCTAATGTCCCACAAGCAGCTTACACTACTCTCAATTTTTTAAATTTTTTTCTTCCTGTTGTGCTAATTGGTTGTCTTTTGCTTCCTTATATGCTACATCATTGATTTGATCCATTCTACTCTTGTTTCCCTGTAAAAATGTTCTTTATTTCAGTTAGTGTAGCCTTCATTTCTGACTGGATCTTTCTTTCTTTTTTTTTTTTTTTTTTTTTTCCTTGAGAAAGGGTTTATTGGTTATCTCTCTTTTTTTTTAATTTTATTGTTGTTGTAAGACTGGATCTTTCTTATGCTGCTGAGGTCCTCAATAAATTCCTTGAACATCCTAATAACCAATGTTTTGAACTTTGCATCTGATAGATCACTTAATTCCAATTCAGTTAGCTCATTTTCTGGAGTTTTGATCTTTTGTTTAGGCCATGTTTCTTTGATGCCTCGTCTTGGCAGCCTCCCTGTGTTTCTTCGTCTTGGGTAGAGCTGCTTTGACCTTGTGTCTTGGTAGTGTGGCCTAATGTATAGTAGGTGTCATGTAGGGTCCAGTGGCACAGCCTCCCCTATCACTCAAGCTGGGTGTTTGAGGTGTACCCTTACTATGGGCCGAGTGCACACCTCCTCTTATAGATGAGCCTTGATTGCTGTTGGCACGTAATACAGAGGGATTTACCCAGGACAGTCAGCTGCAAGGATTGGCTCTGACCACTGACCATTGAACCTCTATCCTCTGTGAAGGATCAGCTTTTCAGGGCAGGGTGGTGATGCTATTGATGGGAGGCTCAAATACTGGAAAATTTCAGTTTCAGGTAACAGCTAATAAGCTTGGTAATCAATGCATGTAAAAAGCTATTATTTCAGGAGCTGGAGAAATGACCCACCTTGGCTCCAGGAGACCATAAGCAATTCCACCTTTGTGCCTCAGGAGGACTGCAAGCAATCAAGATGGTATCTGAGCCATTAAACTCTGGGGTGAGGGGACCTCCTCCCAGGATACAGAGGCCTTTGCTCAGGACACAGATGGAAGAATGCTGAAGCTTTCATCTCATTAACCTTTCCCCTGAATTCTAAACCCCTCACCTATACCTTTTTTCAAAGAGTCCCTTCAACTCCCTGCCCTCTCTTATCCCCTTTAAAAACCCCTTCCTTTCTTTTGTTAGCTGCTGAAACTTCCTGCCTTCCTGGTCTCCACCCATTTGTGCAGCTGGCCAAATAAGTCTTTTAAACTCATGGCCTATTTCCGTGGTTGCTCCTCTCACTCTCACTGGACCTAATATTTTGGTGCAGAAACCAGAAACCCAGGGCAGAGTGAGAAGGAGCAGCTAAGGAGCAGGAGCCTCCCTTCCTTTGCCTGACCTTTGCATCAACACCAGCAAAATTTACCAGGTAAGGTGCTGCCCTCTTCCAATAGCACTCCTTCCATTCCATCAGTATCAGGTACCATCCCATTCAGTGTCTATGACACTGCCTCTGGAAAATCCCAGCTCTGAGTGAGAGTTGCTGCTGGGTCCGGGACCCTTGGCAACTGAGGGTAATGGAATGCCTCCCTCATCTTTCTCCCAAATCGCCCTCCAGCTTAGGAACCTCTCAGGTGGGACACCCACAGTGATTCTGCTTTTGTTGGGAGAGGGCCTCCTGACTCCCTATCAATTATAGGGAGTGATCTATCCAAGTCATTTGATACCATGTACTGTTTCAGCATCCAGGCCACTTCCAGCTGAGCTTCTGTAATGGCTTGGGCAACAAATCTTGACTGATCTGGACAATTATTGTCTCCGGGCAAGTAAAGTAAGGTTCCATATGCACAGGCCTTTTTAAGTCACACAGGCATTTCCCTCTCTCTGTCAATCCTCCTCTCTGACTGCTTCCCCTCTGACTTTCTCTGGAGACACTTTCAGATCATGTGGAGGATTGCCTCTTCCCTGTCCCTTCCATCCCCTTCCCCTGTACTGGGGTACTGGGCACCAGCAGACCAGGAACTGCCCCCTTGACCCATGGGGGATCTCTTTCCCTCCCCTAACACAACTTAGCTAGCTAGTGTCCCTCCCTATGTTCCTCTGCTTCGGACCAGCCCAGCAGGAGGGACCGCACTACTGAAAAGCTCCCTGTTGTACCAGACACTGCCTCTAAGTCAGAGCCCTCAACCCCCTTTCAACTTCCGGCCATGACCAAAACCCATCCTTCCCCTCTAGGAAGTTGGGGACCCCAAGGACCTATAGGGTATATATCCCCTCCTCCCTCTCCAGCCTCTCTCAGGTTGAAAGCCATCTTGGTCCATATTTCTCTGAGCCTACTCACTTCATCAAGGAGTTCCACTATATCACTGTTTCTGACCTAGCCTGGTAGGATCTCTAGGTCATTCTTTCTCCCTGTCTATCTGCTGAGGAAAGGAAACATATTTGCCTGGCAGTCCAGATGTATGTCAGTATCCTAAACAGATAAGATCCTAACAATGGTCCCATAGATCCTACAGCAGGGAGTTGATGAAAACCCCACTGCCTTTCCAGCCAGATTAAGAGAAGCCCTCTAGCATTTCACTAACCTACATCCTGATTCCCAAGGAGGCATCCTTCTTCACCACTGCATTTTATTTCCCAGTCAGTTTCCTAACATACCGCAAACTTCAAAAAACCAGTGACAGGTCCTTAAACCTGTCAGACTGAAGTAGTTAATCTGGCCTTCGAGGTCTTCAACAATTGAGATGAGGAGCCTACCTAATCACAAATTCATACTTTCCAATTACTGGCTTCTGGTCTGAAAGAGTCCCACAAACCTAACCCGTCAAAAGGCACAAGTCAGACCCCTGCAGGGGACTGCTTCAAGTGCTGGAAGCCTGAATCTTGGGATGAACAGCAGTCAGAGCCATGAACCCCACCTGGACTGTGCCCACTATGCCAAATAGAGGGCCCTGGGCCCCTCAAGGCACTGTGATGTCAGTTACCCACCTGGTATGGGCCCTGGCTTTGACCTCCCAGAGCTTCTGGGACTTGCAGCAGAGGACGAAAGCTTCCCAAAGACGGTATGAGCCTTCAGGCCTAACTCCAGGATAGTGCCTCAGGTAACTCCTTTAGTAGCAGGTAAGCCAATATCTTTTCTAATTAATATGCTGAGACATTTATTAATTCCTCAATTTCAATTGTTGATGGCAGATGACATTGATGGTAGAGTCTTGCAATAGACACTACTCCCCTCCTTCCAGTGAAATCTGAAATGAGTGCTTGGGTTCTGCCAGGGCTCTGAAGACAAAAGAGGCACTTCTTTTCTCTGGCCTGAGTTCCTGGGTGTCCCTACAATGAGTAAGGGCCTGGTGGAGGCATCTGGGGTCAATCCCTAAACTGTGCAGGGGCCTCATAGGGAACTCCAATCACTGTAATGTAACTTTGACTCATCTGCGAACGTGTTAAACAAGGGCTGGTCACCCAGCACTGTGAGCCCTCCTGGCTGTTTTAGACAGCAGGGGAGAACCTGAGACACCTAACAGAGTTAGGGATGACCAGAGAGGCAACAGCCTTTGGGAGCCTACCCATAAACAGCACACTTTGACCTACTGTATCAGGGGTGTCAAATTCCTTTTCCCTGAGCCCCACATAGGCCTCAAGGTTGCCTTCAAAAGGCTGAATGTAATTTTAGGACTGTATAAATGTAACTACTCCTTAACAGTTAAGCAAGCTGGATAGAAACAAGCTGCTGAGCTGAAGGTACTGGGCAGGATAAAACAAGGAAGAGGGCCAGATCCAGCCCTCCGGCCTTGTGTTTGCCTCCCATGCATTACATGAAAGAAGGTAGATTTAAATCAATAATCTGTTAGAAGCTTGCAGCATTTCATTTCTTTCCAACCCAGGTGATTTTCAGTAACTCAGTTTGCTTCTGAATACTCCTGGCCAGAGCAACGACCTGATCTCTCTCCTCAAAAAATTGACACACAGACACAAGGGTTGAGCATTTAAAAGCCACTAGGGTACTCACTGCAAAGGCAGACAAGAAGCAAGATTTTAGTCTGCAGTAAAAAGTCCCAACTTTCCAGGTTCTGTTCTCCTAAATAGGCCTTCTTATTCCAATATGCATCACTTATAAATCTTTTCCCTTTTTTTCTCTGATGGCTCAATTTACATCTGCACCATTCCCCTATCTATCTGTTTTACAAAGTAATTGCTATTTGTTTTCTAGCCAAGGGGCCATCAAATCCCCAAGGCCATGCTTTTGATCACTGTTCCCTAGCAGGAGGTGACACTATTCCTTACCTGCCAGACCCAAGCCTTGCATTCAACTTCAGTTTCAAATTGAATCTAGTCCCACTGTGCCCACATTAACTAGAAACAAGGGTACAAAGAAGGGAAATCTCACCTCTTCCCTCTATACACAAAGGTAAACTAAGAGGGAATATACTATATTACAGAAAGGCTGTAAAAAATTTTTCCTATATCCATCTAGGCAAGGTTCTAAGTTCTGTTTGGTAAAATAATTATGTGTCATGACATGTTACTTAAATATTTGACTAACTTTCAAAAAATTTCATGTCTCTCAATGCTAACAACTGAAGTTTTGTCAGCCTATGTTGATGTCACATACCTTTTATTATCACTTTAAATAGTCAAATATCATTTCATAATATATATTCCTTAGTTGATAAAATTTCCAGGGTTTAAAATTTAAAGGACTTTTAACTATGGCTTTGAGGTATTTCAAAGGGCCCTTGAAATATCTCAAGGATTTATTTTCTTTTTACAAAAGAGAAAACTTCAGACTAATCAGGCTCAATACATTTTTTAATGCATGGAAAGCTTTGTCAAACAAAAAAAATAAGTATTTGGAACACTGTAACTTACTCAAATTCATTACTAGTTACAGAAAGAGCTAGGTACCTGCCTCACCAACACAGAGGGAAAAATGTGTCAGTTTTACACTCAGCCACAGCCCCCTATAATCCCAGCGTGTGTCTCCAGCCCCTGCTCTGCGCAGGACAGCCTACTTCCAAGCACATCTACCCACGCTGGAATATTTACAGAGACAGACAGCCTTGCTTCTCTCCTCCTTAGCTGCTGAGGCAGGTAGAACATTCTCTCTGTTGAACCAGACAGGCTGTTTTATATCAACACTTGTAGAAGATTAAAAAGTTTTAAAACAAAACACTGACATCATAAAGTGTGCAGAAATAAATACTGCCAGTGACCTCTTGTGGCTCAAACCTTCTCCTTTTTCTCCCCTCCCCTCCAAGCCATGCTGATACTCTTTAACAACCCCAATAATTATCATCTGCTTTTTTCTCATAGTAGGTCCCTGTTTCCTACACCTTCTAATAAATTTTGTCCGCAGGACAGTACAGGCTGCCACAAACCAAGGTGTTGGTGACATGCTTCTACTCTGTACTCCTGTCATATCAACCGACCTCAAGAAGAAATATAGGGACAGCTCTATGCCCTAAATGTCAGCCTTGAAGTAGCTCTAAAAGAAGTGACCTTCGGCCCAACTCCCCAGAATCAATAAAACAAAGAATCTTAGGCATTACGACCTGATTTTGGGAAATCCCAGTATAATTTTAGAAAACCTCATTAAACCTGCTGCCTCCTCAGTAAGTGCTGATGATAGTAACCACCTGTGTCCTTCAAAGATGTCTTGGTCTGCTGACCAGGCCTGTGTCCTTCAAGGATACCACAGCCTGCCCACGAGAGCCTGGTAACTTCCCTCTTGTAGCAGGCCCCTCAGTTCTCAGAGCCAACTCCCCCAAAGCCATCTACAGAGAGTCTCTTCCACTCCCCCCCTCTTATCCCCTTTAAAACCCACCGCCTTTCTTTTGTTAGCTGCTGCAGCCTTCCTGCCTTCCTGGTCTCAGCCTGCTGTGCAGCTGGCCAAATAAATCTTTTACACTTATGTCCTGTTCCCTTGTCCTTTCTCCTTTCACTCTCACTAGACCTAACCTACCTTTTTCTCCTTACAAAAAGGGCCCATTTATATTGGAACGCAAGACAGTCTGTTAGGGTGCAAACCCGGTAACTTCTCAGATTGCTGACTATCTGAATGAAGTGCCCATGAAGATTCAATCCCTGTCTCTGCTTATTGGGTCTGGTAGATTGACAGGCACCACAAACACCAGCTTTTCCAGTTTCACTGTGATGGTCTGTTCTGTTCACAGGGTGCGCATAAAGCAACCTGAAATGGCTACTACCTGTGTTTGGTTTGGAGATTCTCAGGTGAAGCCAAACTGTGAATCTACTACTCTGCTGCTAGAGTGAGGCCTGCAGCTCAATGAGGCAGCTGTTGCTCATCTGAGAGGGCTTAAACTGTGAAGCCTGAGCCAAGGCCAGCCATTAATATGGAAAAGCAGCTGGGGCAGAAGGCCTGTAAGTTGGGTGGGGCAGAGTGTCTAGGATCTCCAAGAAGGGTCAAACAGGGTCAGCCAGGTTAATGGAGTTTCAGATATGGCACCAGCTGTTGGAGGAAGGTTTACAAAAGGGACAATGGCCTCTGCTCACCTAGATGCCAGACACTCACTCAGTTCCTCCCTTTATGCCACCGGTGATTTTCAAGCTGCTACCCTGGTGTTGGAGCCCAGAAGGAGTAAGTCTGAGAAGTGAGTCCATGTGTGGAATCTTTAATAGAAACTACTTGGGGCTCCAGCAGTTTCTTCCACCTATTCAACACCTGCTGGTTTTTGTAGCCAGAAGTTGTGGAGACTTATCTTCCTGGCACTGGAACCCTGGGCTGGGGGGCTTGGTGCGGAGCTGGGACTCCTTGGCTCCTGAGATATCCCCTCTGAATTTTTATCCACCACATGTGGGTGAATGACCAGCCTCTTCTGGGTCTGCACCTCTCCTACCAGTATGGATGGATGTGTTTTTTTTAATTCCATAGTTGTCAGACTTCCATTATACATACTTGATTTCTGATGGTTCTGAATGATGGTTATTTTATATTTCAGTTGTAATTTTGATGTGGTTGTGCGAAGAGGTGAGCCATGTCTGCCTACTTTGCCATCTTGATTCAAAGTCCAAAAATTAATATATTTTTAAAAACTTAAGCATGGCACTTGATATTAGAATACATAATTTTCAAATATTTTGAAATATGTTAGAAGTATATATATATGTTATGAACAATGATTTTTATATGTTAAGAAATGTACAAATAAAAATTCATTATTTTGTAATCTAAATATCCATTAACTTCTTTAATATGTTTTACAAGTTTTAAAAAGGTAAACATTTGTACATTAAAAGTCTCCTTTATCAGAAAAATAATAATACTTGAATTTGAAATTCATCCAGAATAGTCATGTTTGCTCAAAGACACATGTTTACTTCTCAGAGTACTAATTTAGTTGAAAATAAAGTCAGAAAAAAGAAACTGATTGCTAAACAGAAAAAAGAAAAAGGTCAGAAAAATGCAGTTACATCTGTGTTTGATAGTTTTGGACATATCCCCCTTTAATGGGCTAATATTTGTCAATATTATCTCTTGGTACTCACCCAATCTATTCTGTTTACTACACCAAACTTTGTACTGTCTCTAGACAAATCAGTTCCCTTTAGTGACTCCTCCTTCTTGTACATTGAGCCTCTATCAGGAATATCTTGATTCTCTATAAAGAAAAGCTACTCCTCCTACAGACTTCATTCTCCCAACCACTACCACCAAACTGGACTAGTATTGATATTCATACTTCCTTTTCATACTGTAGCTTACTTATTCACATATCAATCTCCCTGAGTGTTTGTGAAGAGCTCTGAAGGGTCTGGAAATTGACACTACTTGCAAGCAGACAAGTTACTTCAATTTTTAAAATACTGGCAGAGGACATGAAACTCCCAGATTGGAGACAAAAGACGTTGTTCCTTACAGCATTGCAGGAAGCACCAGGTTCATGTTCACAATGGTTTCCCTTGCCACAGTTCCCAAGCGTCACAGGGGTGAAATGGAGCAGCCCAGGTGATTGCTGAGCATGCAGCAGGTTTATTAGAACTGAAGAACCCTGAGCTCAAGAATCTCAACTTTAATAATCAGCTGCCTTACAATGAGTTGTTTGTTATATAACATTAAAAAAAAAAAAAAAAAAAAAAGTCCCTGGCTGGTGGATAAGGCGTTGGCCTGTGAACCCAAAGGTCACTGGTTCAATTCCCAGCCAGGGCACACAACCAGGTTGTAAGCCAGGTCTCCAGCCAAGTCTATAGTTGGAGGCAGGTGAAAGGCAACTATATATTGAGGTCTCTCTCCCTTTCTGCCTCTCACCCTTCCCCTCTCTCTGAAAATAATAATTTTTTTAAATTAAAAATAAATAAATAGTCTGGAACAAAAGTAGTCAGTGCCTGTCAGCAAAGTGTGCAGAAAGGTGAGAGACCCACAGGGAATTGTCTGCCAACACTAAGACTGGAAGGCAATTGAGCAACCACTGTGTGCAAAACACTAGAAAATATAAGAAGGTTGAAATATGTCTAATTAGACACTTAATAAATATTAATTGCATGGATGATTTCAACAGATGGGAAATTACTGGATCATGTGGATGTGAGTATTTCCATGGTAGACATGTTTTCTCTTTAGTTGCATTTTCTTACTGAGCAATCTAATGCTCATAATGTTGAAAGTAATCTTTGGATTCAGTTATTAAATTGACTTTCTGATTCGAAATGGGATTCATGTGCATCTGGCCAGTTTTTCCTCAGGGCTTACAATCCCTAGATAATAGTTATAAGGAGACTCTGAGCTTGGCCCCCAGCCTAATTTTCCAGCCCTGCCCTCTCTCACTCTCTTGCATGCACACTAGGCTCCAATCATAAGGTCCTCTTGCATTCCTCAAATGCCAAACTCCTTCAAAATGCAGAGGTTTTTTGTAAGCTGTCCTTTGATCAGGACAATTTTATACTGCCTGTTTGAGCTAACTCCTTACCCATCATCCTTCAAGGTTCAGCTCAAAGGCTTTCTATTTAGGGGAGCCAACCTGCTCTTTAGACTTTATTGGGTTCCTATTTCATGTCCCTGTAACTTTTTATATTTTTTCCTTTAAACTTTTATCACAGTTTAGTAATCAGACAACTAGTTATTTGTATACTTAATGTTTATTTGACATCTGTCTCCCCCAATTGACAATAAATTCTGGCTGAGCAGGGACCATGTGTGTCTTGTACCACTTTATTCTTTCATTGAGTACAATGCTTGAAATAGTAAATCTTAATAAATAATCATTAAATCAGTGACAAGCAATATTGAAGCTGACCTGACTGACCATCACCACTACCCTTGACTACACTATGAAATGTGAATCTGCCTTCTTGATTAGAGGGTGGCATCAGTGTCACCACATGTTCATAGATGTGACTATCAGTCAACAGTAAGTGTATTCTTTCTTGTTGAGATCTTATGCTAATCATTGGCCTCAACACAATGAGAATGGTCAGGGAGTCACTAACAATTGACCAGGGGTAGCATGAGAATCAAAATTTATTTGTTGAGGGGGGAGGGGGCAGGAGGGAGGCAGAGGCAAGAAAGAGGAGCAGCTTAGACAAGAACCTAGTATAAAGGAACCATGGACATGGACAACAGGTGGGATTGACTTTGGGGGGAATGGGTGGGTGGGGAGGGGGACAGAGGGGAGCAAAAAGGGGATGGATGTAATACAACAACAATAAAAAAAAAAAAAAATTATTTGTTGAGCCTTGGCTGGTGGCACAATGGATTGGCCGCAGCCTGCAAACCCAAAGGTCGCTGGTTTGATTCCCAGCCAGGGCACGTAACCAGGTTGCAAGCCAGGCCTCCAGCCATGTCCATAGCTGGAGGCAGGTGAAAGGCAACCACACATTCATGTTTCTCTCTCCCTCTCTGCCTCTCTCCCTTCCCCTCTCTCTGAAAATAATAAATTCTTAAAAAAAAAAAAAAAAAGGCATCAAACCTAGTCTGAGATCAGAGACATTGGTCTTTGAGCACTGATTCCAATTCTCTTCTCTGCCTTACTCTACATAGATCAAATCCTTCCTTGTCACTAGAGGAGCCATGTGACACATTTCTGGGAACAGTCCCAGGGGAGCATTATCTTTTTTGAGTAAAAATGACAAAGTCTGACTAAAAAACTTTTGTTTTTGGTTCTTTGCCTTTTGTCCCTGGTCTTTTTCTTTCTGTCTGAATTTCAGTACAACATGTTTTGATATAACAGTCACCTAGTCACCATAGAGACAAAAGCCACAATACAGCAGAAAGATATAAGAATTCTGGGTCCATGTAAATATCTTTAAGTTGCTATATCATCCTTGCATTTGTTATTTTTTGAGGTAAATAAACCCATTACATGTTTATGCCACTTGTTGATTTTATTTTACTCCCAGCCAAATGCATTTATAACCCATACAGAAGCTTTCATTATAGAAAGGTATGTAACCCTAAACCCAAAAGCATTTAGACATTAATTAGGCAGAAAGAGAACATGTTAATTGTATTTAAATTCATACTCAATTTACTAAATTTAAAATTAAAAGCCAAGTTTGTCATAAGTCCTTAAGCTCAACTTACAGATATTAGTTCATTTATATAACTGGACTTATTTCAGAAAAAGAAAAGCAAAACTATGAATGTTAAAATGGCAATAAATTCATAACTATCAACAACTAAATCTAAAAAACAAAAACAAACTAAGCAAACAAGCAGAATAGAAAAAGAAATGGACATCATTTTGAAGGGGGAGAATGGGGGAAATGGGGCTGGGATTAAGAAGTACAAATTGGTAGGTACAGAATAGAGGAGTATATGTGTTAAGAACAGTATAGGAAATGGGGTAGCCAAAGGACTTATATGCATGACCCATGGACATGAACTTAGGGGAGGGCTTGCTAGAGTGAAGAGGGGGTACCAGGTGGAGGGGAGCAAAGGGGAAAAAATTGGGACAATTACAATAGCATAATAAATTATATTTTAAAAAATAAAAAATATTTTAAACACCTGCCTTCAATTATTTTTTCAATTAATTTATTGTTGTATTTCATTTATCCCATTTTCTTCCATTGCTCTCTCCTGCCTCACCCTTCCTATCCCCTCTCCCACTGTCAATCCCCATATGTTGTCCATGTCCCTGGGTCATTTATACTAGTTCCTTGACTGAAATGTTCCCCCTCTTTGCCTCTTCTCCACCTCCCTAATTCTTGCTGTTAATATTCAATCAGTTTATAATGCTGAAAGATTAAATTTGGCTAAATCTTTCCCAAACATGTACAAGGTTTATTTAGTAATTCCCTGAAACTTTTAAACCACAATCACAAATTCAGTATGGCAAATTTCAAGCATTTCACACTCTGAACAAAGCAAAGCAATAACAACAAATCTTTAGTATATAAACACTATTACAAATCAATGTCTACCATTTTACTAAATCACACTCTTTTAAACTATCAGTACTGTTTACAGTCACATTCTCTTAGATATTTGAAGTTAAAACGAGAACAGTTCTGGTCTAGATGGTGGGGTAGGTAGAAGCTGCACTCACCTCCCACTAAATGATAGAACAAGCAACCTGCAGAACCATTTCAAAACTAGCTGAATAGAAGTCCTATAACTAAGGATATACAGAAGAAACCACACTGAGACTGGTAAGAAGAGCAAAAGAAAAAAAAGGCTTGCCCATCACCCACATATGGCAATTAAGAATCTGGAGGGATAGCTCAGTGGCAGAGGTCTCCCCTTAAAAGCAAGGGGTCCCAGCCCCACAGTGGGCTCCCCAACCCAAAGCACCAATACTGGGAATAGGAATCAATATAATATGTGGCTGTGAAAATCAGTGATTTCATCCATCCAGGTGAAATGGAAGGCTGATGGAAACCCAGGCATCCTCTTAAAGGGCCAAATACAAATGCTTGTAGGTACTTACCTTGTGCTCCAACATAGTCAAAGACCTACAGGAAGAAACTGAGTGGTGTGGCTTTGGGGCAAGGGCTGATGGGACAATCACCAAGTTTCCCTGTGTGGAGTACTCTTTGCCCATGGCCCCACAGATGCCATCTTTTTCTTTTAAACTTTTTTAAAAATCTTCACCTGAGGATATGTTTTATTGATTTTAGAGAAGGGGGGAGAAAGAGAGAGAAATAACAATGTGAAAGAGAAACATTAACCTAGGTGTTTGCCCTGACTTGTTGGGGTCCCCCCTGGGAAGCTGTTGGGGCATAGAGCCCCACACAGGCCAGGCCAAACCTGTAAAACCTGACCAGAAAGCCTAGATGCCATAGCCAGGGGGGCCCTGATGTGAATGTGGCCTTGGGAATATTCCACACATCCTTTGAAGTCTGCCCTGTGACCTAAACTTCCTTAACTTGTGTATTAAACCTACAGTAGATGTTAAACCTTAACCCACATGTAATCTCACCCTCCCTAAAATTCTATGGGTTATCTGGAGTTCTCGGCACCACCTTTTCTAACAGACCATAGCCTGAAGCCCATCATCACATTCCTTCTATTGTTATCTAAACTTAACTACTACCTTTTTCTTTTGAATACTCTTCTGTGGTAATGATTTGTGGTGTGTATGTGCATCCCCAACCTTGTGTGATCAATAAAAACCTTTGGAGGTGGGCCATCAAGGCTTTTTGTCTATCAGACACTAGCTGGCCTTCTTTCTCCTAGCACATGCTGCCTGGGAAGTGTTCATTTCATCCGTGGCACCAAGGGACCTCTGCAGGTCAGGGGTTCCCCACACTGACTGGAAATTAAACGCACAATCTTTTGGTGTACAGGATGATTCTCCAACCAACTGAACTACCTGGCCAAGGTGAAACTTTTTTAGGTTAGGCTTTTTGTCCAGATAGGCCTTAGCCTGGTGAGGTACACTAACTTCACCCTACCCAACTAGCACATGACCAGAGTCAGAGTTCCTATCAAATTTGAGGGATGCCAAAGACACACAGGGAGAAACTGAGTTGTGTGGCTTCAGGGCTGACTGCCTGCATGGTGGACAAGGGCTAACTTTCCTGTGTGGAGCACTCTCTACCATGTGGCATTAGCTTGATGAACTATACTAGCTCCACTCTGTTGACTCCTTAAAGCCTCATCCTATCAAATTTGCACACCACCTGATGCTCCCTCAATGGCAACCTGCATTGCAGTCAAAAACAAACAAACAAACAAAAATAAGAGGAAAGAAAAAGAAAAACTCTTGCCTTGGCTGGTGTGGCTCAATGAATTGAGCCTGTGAACCCAAGTGTCGCTGGTTTGATTTCCAGTCAGTCAGGGTACATACCCAGGTTGCAAGCCAGGTCTCTAGCCAGGTCCCCAGCTGGAGGCAGGTGAACGGCAACCATTAAATAAATACATACGTACATACATACATAAAAAGAAAAACTCTTGAGGAATTCCAGTCAATCCTGGCAGGTGCAAGAAACAGTGGAGAATCTGAGTTGTGTGGCTTCAAGGCAAGGGTCACCATCCCGCATGGCTCACAAGCATTATCATTTCTGGGTTGTCTTCACTCCCCACAGCCAAATCTTTTGTTTTCCTTTATTTTAATTGTTGGCACTATTACAGATATCTTCATTTTGCTTCCCTTTGCCCACCTCTACCCAGCCCCCCGCCCCTTTCTCTCTGGCTAGCACCACACTGTTGTCTGTGTCTATGGGTTATGCATGTATGTTCTTTGGCTGATCCCTTCCCCTTCTTTCATCTACTTCTCCCCTCTCCCCTTCTACACAGCCAGTCTTAGTCTGCATTAGCCTTATGACTCTACTTGCTCTACCCTATTGAAATCCTGAGATCCCCATGCCACCACTTGAGCCCACTGGTCCCAGATGGGTGGCAGCTTGTCACCATGTACCCTGAAACTTTTGCTGAGTGGCTTCAGACCCAGCACTAAAATTGAGTTTGAATCTGTATTAACCTGGTAACCACTTGCCAGACCCTGGTGACTTCTTGAGAATCTCCCTCACAAAACTCATGAACCGTCCAAGGCTCTTTCAGTGTCTGAGCCTTTCAGTCAGCTATGAGGTGACAGCAGGTCTCAGAGTACATTGGGCCTTATGCTCACTACCATAAACTTGGTACTGAGGGAAGCCAGAGCTGATGCACAGCTTGGTCCCTCCCACACTTATACCTAGGCCCAACACAGGCAACTTTCAAGTGTGGATTGCTTTGTAGCTCATAACAGGTAGACTAAGGCCAGTCACAGGCAAGGTATGACATGGGCCTATATTAAAGTCTGTCCCAAGAAGCCCCAGAACCAAGATGCCTGGTGGAGGACTTCAGACCAAAACAGAGCACAACACACAATTAGCTCTGATAGAGGAACTCAAGAGTTAAAGATTTTAGAGTTAGTTATAGTTGATTAATGTGTTAATGCATATGGAAAGCTGTTGTTCCAAAAACTGGAATATGTGACCTAAGTGACTCCAGCAGGGTCTGCAAGCAAAGGCAAGCTATCTTTGGAGATGGTATCTGAGCCATTATGTTCCAGGGAGGAAATATCTGTGTCTCACATAAAGAATTGTTGATCAGTAGGTAAAGAAATACTAGGAAAATTGCCCTGGACTGCAGACTTTATCTGATTAACCTTTCCCAAACCCCTTACTATCAGAGGAGCCTTGCTGTGAGAGACCACTGAGAGACCCATGTGGGAGCAGGCAAAGGTTTATTGTGGGGTGGCAGGGGAGGGAGACCAGTAGAGGAACCTGTGTGGGTTCATTGGAGTTCAGGGGGAAGGGCGGCTCCAGGACCGCCTCCAGGGCTCACAGAGCAGGGGAACAATACTACCAGCCCTAAGGGGGGTAGAAGTTCCGCCCGCCCAGGACCTCTGGCGGCTTGTTTTAAGCTAGCAAGCAGCTGCGGGTATGGCGTCAGATGTCTGATGTCTGATGCGGGCATTGTCCCTTAGTCACTATAAGCTTGCAAGCAGGGGTGGGTGTGGCGTCAGATGCCTGATGAGGGCATTGAACCTTGGCCACTATCATCAGAGACCCGCCAGTGATTTTCTCAAGCGGATTCCTGCCCAACCTGTAGTTGGACCAGGTTCATTAACACGTTCCAATAAGGCTGCCTCTATTCTCTGATATTTTCCTACCCGTTTCTTCTGCCTATAAAAATGATCGGCTTGAGATAAACATTAAGATGGTTTTCAGGTACATAACCTACCCGCTTCTCAGATCCCCGTGTCTAAATACAGTGCCCCAGAGTTCCCCCAAAGCACTCTCCCCGCCTTTGCCCCGACCGGGTGCAGGCACAGCAGTCCCAGCCTCCCTAAGTTAGTCGGGGATGGTTTCTCTGGTGCTGCACCGTTCTCCCTAAGGCGGCTTCCTCCCCTTGCATCCCGGGTCCCAAGGACGGGTCTCCTTAAACTAAACCAGCAGTAGTCACGTGAGCATGAGGAGACGCAGCGGCAACCTGAAAGAAGAACTGATGGGTCTCCACGCAGCCTGACAGCTGTCAAAGAAGAGGAGGAAAAAGCCAGCTGAGGCATGCTAAAGGAAGTGCGTGTGCGCAAGAGTAGCCCGGGGAAGAGGGATCCAGGGTGGTAGAGGCGGGGCATGGTGTCTGCACTCTTCTGAGGTTTGCCCAAGGCCACCGCTTGGGAATTGCCTGGATATTGTTGATGGCGCAGCAGCGACACCCTCGGTGGCGGCAGGCAGAGAAGGAGAAGGGCTAAGCAGTGGGTGGGGAGGAGGGGGACTGGAGGCCGCGGAGGCAGTCGCTCTCTGCGGGACTGAGCGGGCCGGGATTCGGCTTGTCGCCCGCGCTCCAGGTTGGCCGCTTCCGCCTTGTAGCTGGTGCCTCTCCCCAGGCTGAGAGGGAGTGTGTTGGGGATAGAGGGAGACAGCCCGGAGAGGACCAGTAACGCCGACGGGGCGAAGGGAGGTGCTGAAACCGCCAAGGGCGCGTGCAATACCCTGGTGCTGCGCTTGCCAGTCTCGGGTTTGCGCTCCTAATCCCAAGCGCAGCGCACTCCCAGGTAAATTCATTTCGCGTTAATGTTTGTGAGTAAACTGCAGAGATTCAGTGATGGGTAAGTTGGCTTTCATTTTGGGGTGGGCCACCTGGGGGCTGTGCCCTGGTGCCTCGTGGCAGTTGCTCCTAAAAATGGCTTGCAACGTGGCCATTTTTTGTTAACCCTTGTGGGGATCTGGCTGGCTGGGGGCGGAGCATGTAAGCCGTGGGCCATCATGGTTTTCTCTTCCTCTTCGCCTGTGGTGGACAGAGGCTTGTAGTTTACTACAGCAGTCAACTCCAGTTTGCACTTGCATTAGCTTTTGTATAAAATTGGGGGTCAGCAAACCTGCAGTTTTGTGTGGGCTCAGGTACAGTTTGTTTGGTGGGTCTTCCCTGGGGAGGGGTGCTGCGAGGCGTTTTCTTCCTTCCCATCCAGATATTTCTCATGGCAATCTCTCTCAGTTGTCACTACGGGGAAGGGCACACGCAGCCTTACCAGGTACCAGTCAGGGCCGTCTGGAAGGGTGGATGTAAGGACAGAAGGGGAAGGGAGGACCTGGTACTGTCGCTATAGGCTTTTCTGTGCAATAAATCCTCAACTAGCACCATCGGGCCCCTTAAAATGCTGTGTTTGGGTCCATTAGCGCTCCCCAACAAGGTTTAGAGATTTAATTTTGACAGGTGGGTGGAAGAAATTCAGTTTTGTGTGTTTTTGTTTCTGTTTTTAATGACAGGGCCATTCTCAGCCGCAAAGGACCTGACTCCATTAATTGGGTGTGAAAGGGGTGAGGTGATAGGTGTTTTCTGAACCACATGTATTATTGTATTGGGCAAATAAAGTTAGTGTTAAGTGATTAAAATTAAATGAAAGGCCTGGGAAGAAACAAGCAACTAATTGATTTGCAACTCTTTTTTTTTTTTTTTTTTTTTTAAGATTTTATTTCATTATTTTTAGAAAGAGGGGAAGGGAGAGAGGCAGAGGGAGAGAGACATCAATGTATGGTTGCGTTTCACCTGCCTTCAGCCACAGACCTGTCTGGAGACCTGGTTTGCAACCTGGTTATGTGCCCTGGCTGGGGAATCGAACCTGCGACCTTTGGGTTCACAGGCCGGCGCCTTAGCCACTGTGCCACCAGCCAGGGCTGATTTGCAACTCTTAAGTGTGTTGTAAACCATCGTCCTTTCCCAATTTAATTGTGTGTGTACGGGCGCGCCACACACAATTAATTGCTTACTAGTGAGAGTGCTTTTGATTTGGTAGGCATTGAGATCTTTGAATACTTGGATAACTCATTCTGATGTTGATGATTCTAGATACGCAGGACCCTTTTTGTTACTTCATTGTTGCATATAAACTTCAAAAAACTATAATATGGTCCTGGCTGGTGGCACAGTGGATAAGGCGCCGGCCTGCAAACCTAAGCAAGGGTAGCTGGTTCGATTCCCCACACATGGCTGGATTGCGGACCAGGTCTCCAGCCAGGCCCATGGATGGAGGCAGGTGAAAGGCAACCGTGCTTTGATGTTTCTCTCCCTCTCTGCCTCTCTTCCTTCCCCTCTCTCTGAATATACTACGTTAAAAATTCTTTAAAACAATTATGATACAGATGGTGCCTGTTTGCTGAGGGGAAAATCTAAGCAGCTGTTATCTATCTGAAGACACTAAAATTAAATACTTTTACATCTAATGACTTCATGAATAGGAGAGCAGGTTTCTAAACTAATAGTTCTGTTAACTGGCTGGCATGAGGTACAGCTCAAGTTAACCCTAGGTCTCCGATGTGTAAACCATTGTTCCTTACTACGTTTGGATGTCAAACATTAAACCATCTGGAGTCTGCCCCTCTAAAACAATGTTTTACACGTATATGAGACGGGTCTATTATGGTTGTGTTAGGGTAAAAGTTAATCATCATTATTGTGAGGGTGTCCCCTTAAGTTTAATTATGTTATGTTAGAAATGTCAGCCCATAACCTGGAATGGTGTGGTTTGGTTGGTTGCATGTTGTCTCAACCAGAAAGTACCTGGAAGGTCAGACCACAGCTGGATTGCTGGTTCAGTCCAGGTGGGGATGCATAGAAGAAGCAGCCTATCCAAGTTTCTCTCATAGATGTTTCTCTTTCTCTCTCTTTTTCCTCTCCTTCTCACTTTATAAAAATAAATAATAGGCGCCAGTCTGTGAACCCAAAGGTCGCTGGTTCAGTTCCCAGCCAGGGCGCATAACCAGGTTGCAAGCCAGGCTGTAAGCCAGATCCTTAGCTGGAGGCAGGTGAAAGGCAACCATACATGGATGCTTCTCTCCTCTCTGCCTCCCTCCCTTCCCCTCCCTCTAAAAATGAGGAATAAAATATTTTTAAAATAAATAAATAAATAAAATGGTTTTTAAGAGCCAACATTATTTTATATCTTTTCTTTTTTTTAACGATTTTATTTCATTATTTTTAGAAGAGGGGAAGGGAAAGAGGCAGAGAGGGAGAGAGACATCAATGTACAGTTGCAGTTCACCTGCCTCCAGCCACAGACCTGATTGGAGACCTGGCTTGCAACCTGGTTATGTGCCCTGGCTGGGGAATCGAACCTGTGACCTTTGGGTTTGCAGGCCGGCACCTTATCCACTGTGCTACCAGCCAGGGTTTATTTTATATCTTGAAAATTTTTCCCACATCTGTCAGAGTAGATAAGATAGGTTTTAAACTTTTTTTTTTTTTTTTGAGTCAGAGAATTGGAGAAACCGATACTTTATTTTTCTTTTTTGTAGGTTTGCAGAAACATGCTTAAGTTCATTATACTTGTATCTTTGCATCAGTTGGAAAACAGAAATAGATTACAGTAGAACTCAGTTTCTAATTTTCTTTTTTCTTTTTTTAAATTTTTGAAAAATATTTTATTTATTATTTTTAGAGAAGTGGGGGTGGGAGAGAGGCAGAGAGGGAGAGAGACATAAATGTATGGCTGCCTTTCTTCTGCCTCCAGATACAGACCTGGCAGGAGACCTGGCTTGCAACTTGGTTATGTACCCTGGCTGGGAATCGAACCAGCGACCTCTGGGTTTGCAGGCTGGTGCCTTATCCACCATGCCACCAGCCAGGGCTCTATTTTTCTTAAGATTAAACTTTTTAATTCCCAGAAAATTTTATTGAGGAATTAATATACCAATGTGTTTGATTTCATGTATTTTGAAGATTATGTGGAGTTAAAAATATTTTTTTAATGTAAGGTATTATGATTTATAGAGGAACTTTGGTATTTAGTTTTTGACTAATTTAAAGGCATTATTAAAAGTGGGGATTTTAATTTTACTGAGATAAGTTTATAAAACTTGAGCTAAAACACCAAGTTTTATGATGAAATGAATTTAGGAAGCTATGTTTAAATTTTGAATTGTTTTCTCTTTTTGGGGAGGGCTGATGTTTTACAAGTTCTGGAGTATTCATCAAAGAGTCACCCCAGTAGTGATGATCACAGACCTGAAAAAATGTGAGACACCATAGATCCTTAACCACCAAATAAAATGCTGTGGAGATCTGATAGTCCTGAAAACAAATACAGTGACAGCACAGGTCACAGTGAGGCCAAAAATGTGCATATTCACAGAGAGAGGGATGGTGGTGAGTAGCTTTTGTCTTGCAACTTTTCACATATATTTAATTTTAACAATTGTTCTATATAACATAATAGGTGGCAATAATATTTTAGCTTGTGGTCTTTGCCATATGGTTAAGTTATGAAAATTTTATTAGTTGATTTAGTTCCTGAACAAGTTACTGTAGAAATAATCTACTGGCCCTGACCGGAGCATCTAAAGTGGGCTCCAGCTGGTGATAAGAGAATGCATTTATGAGCATAGTCTACCAAATACTTTATTAACACTGAGAAAAATGCAAGACATTTTTCCAAGAAAGGAACTTTTCCATATTTTCCTGCATCTTATTAATGTGTGTTTTATCCTGAGTTCCTTCAAATATTCCATTTTTTTAAAGTTAGCCTAATTTCTTTTGTATAATGCTGGTACCTTCAATTATGACTTTGCCTCCAGCTCTCTGTGGTAGGAGTTTGAGAAAAAGTCAATAAACTTAGTAACTATTTTCAGGAGTAAATTTTCCCAAATTTACAAAAATACTAGATTTTATGTCTAAAGGCTTCATTGAGGAACAAACCAATTTTGCTAAGATAATTAATACATCTATATTTTCCCCATTATAAGATCTTGTATATTAGATAACATGTTTGAGATAAATATTACAACATCATGTAATACAAGATGTTGTAATATTGGTTGTAATATTGGTACCAGTAGATTACCATGTGCTTTCTGCCTCTGATTGTCAAATAGTCTCAATACTTTGCTTACTTTTTAAATATATTCTGAGGCCCTGGCTCAGAACAAGGATAAGGATAAGTTGCTGGCCTGCCAACCTAAAGGTCACTGGTTCAATTCCCAGCCATGGCACAATAACCAGATTGCAAACCAGGTCTCCAGCCAGGTCCATAGCTGGAGGCAGGTGAAGGACAACCATATGTTGACGTCTCTCTCCCTCTCTGTCTCTCTCCCTCTCTGCCTCTCTCCCTTCCCCTGTCTCTAAAAATAATGAAATCATTAAAAAATATATTCTGTAGCTTCTGGGTTTTATGTTGTTGTTTTTTGCCTCCTAAGATAACAATCAGTTTTATTCATTGTGATCAAATATTGAGAAACATTAATCTCCTCTGGTCATAATTACTAGATTGAGGAAATCAATAGGTGATTTCACTGAAATGGAATAGAAAATATAGTTTTCTGTTGAATATAGCTGTAGTTTTGTGCTCCATATGCAGGTAAACCATATTCTTGTTTGCAAGTAATAGAAGGTGAACTTTATTAAAGAATTAGAAGTTCTTTGGAAAAAAAAATTTGTTGTGTGGGTAACTTTTGTATACTCTGAGATGATACCATTAAAAATCCCTCTTCTATAGTGGTTTTCATTTAAAATTTTAGCTCTTGGAATGCATATACTATTTGTACTGTACTCCTGTTTTCTTCATTTTACTTCCTATGTGAACTCCAGATACCTCTTGTTGGCTTTTAGTTTCCTTTTTATTTGCATCTGCTTGCCTATGTTTCCTTAGCTCCATTTGTAAGAAACTTCTTTCTTATTTTTCTGATCCAGTCATTTTCTGAGTTAGGCTTCCCTTCCAACTAGTATGCAAGATGTATTTAAAGTGTTTGGTGTAATACTTAGGATTTTGAGTTCATAATTCACAGAAAATTTATGTATGTAGACTGTCTCTGTGTTAAACATCTGTTTGTCTTACTACACAACTTACATCTGTTGTATAGAATTGTTTTGGGTTATATAGTATATTATTTTATCAGGATTCTGGAAAGAGCAAAGGTAGCAATGAGCCGGGGCATCCTTACAGGGATTCTTTAACTGGAACCACATCTGTAACTGGATCCTCTCACCCACCACCCCTTTTTAAAAGATTTCTAAACTTCTAGCTTATTTCCTTCTAGTATACAGTGTTTCTTCATTATCTCATTTGAACTTCATGCAGGTTTTCTTTGTGATCTGTTTTCAGAAAAGGAAGTAAATAAAGTTCAGAGAGGTCAAGAAAAATATTCATTGTCACATAGTAAATGGTGGAGCAAGGACTTTTGAACATAAATTCTGTAGGGTGGGGCCAGGGCCTAAGATTAGATTTGAAGAGGATTGTGGCTCTTCTGGCAAACTGGGTGAGACAAAGAGAAGTCTTGAAGGGGTAGGGTGCTGGGAATGAACCAGACTGAAGGGGAAGCCTGAAATGCAATAGGCAGGACAGCCTAGGAAGGCAACAGGGCTTGGGGAAAGGAAGACAGTAGCTAGAGCCTGAGGGGTGGGAGATGTGCTTGGAGTGTCACTGCTGGTCTAAACCTTACTCCAGCCTGGCCTCTCTGCTTAGGGAAGGAGAAGGGGTCCTACAGCTGCACATCCTTCATTTTGGGACTGTCATCATCGTTCTAGTTCTTCGGTGGGTTGGGTAACTGAGGCCTGAACTTACAAGGAATCTGATCTGCAAACCTGTAACAGGATCTGTCTTTTCTCCCAGTGCGGTTCCTTCACACTCTGGGCCCAGTGGGACTGGCTGAGATCTATGCACTAGAGTCTGTTCTCTGCTTGAGCTCTTCCCAGCCACTTCAGCAATGATTGCATGTGCTTGGTAACAAACAAGCAGTAATCAAGGGAGCTGTCTTTGATTAATCAAGGAAAAGGGAGATATTCACAACAAAGGATACCTTAAACCACGGGCCACTATAGAGCACCCTTCCCAGGCTGCGTTCCTGTCAGTCTCCTCACTGAGATCTGGGCAGCAGTGCATAGTGCACACCTTGCATTCTGGTGCCAGCACTGACCCAGAACTGCTGACCTACCTCTGTGCTTGCCATCTCCAGTTGGGACACTGGGTCCCCTCCTTGATGGGCCCCTGCACCAGAGTGGGCTGTACTGTGCCCCAGTTCCTCCCTTCCTCTCTTGCTGGTGCTCCCTGCCATCAGTTGCAAGGCAGATGGGACCTGGGCAGTTGCACAGGGAGCTCTAAGCCTCCTGGGCTTCAGGAGACACCCCCACTGCTTCCAGCTTGTGGAGGATCCTGGGTCACAGCTTCATTCCGCCAGGCCAGTCAAAAAGGCTGCGGCTCCATGGTCTCTCTCAAGCGGGTCAGACCCACTTTGGTCCTTCCTCCTGCCACTGCCCCAGGTAAACAACCCTTTCTCCATGAGTGTCTGTATCCTTGGTGCTTTCCAGGAGCTATAAGGTGTGCAGGAGCAGGGGAAGCGGGAGGCCACCAGTGTTTGTGTCTCCAACTGTGCGGGTGCCTATACCTTCTTGGGAGACCCCACCTGCTCAATAGACTTATTGGTTCTTTATTAGGGTTTTAAACATTTGTCTTTGGTATTATATGCATGTATGTATATATGTGTGTGGTGTGTGTGTGTGTGTGTGTGTATGTGTATATAATGTCTCATTTATCTTGGGACCTTGAAATTGCAAAGACTATTAAGGGCTAAGTTACAAGGCTGTACTTTCTAAAACTGTAAACCAACCTTAATTTTATATTTTAATGTAATTGTGTCTGTTCTTGCGGCATCTCATTCTTCAGACCCAATCTTTTGATTTTCAGTCCCACTTATCTTTTTGGTTATAAGGCATGTTTCATATGATGGTGACATAACTAGCTGAGTATTCCAGGTTGTTATTAATGAATAGGAAGTCATCCTTGATTGTTTTCTTTTTTGTTTAGGGCAAATTTTAGACCTCATTGCTCTTTTCTTAACTACTTCAGTTTCCTTTTAATAGCTCTATTGTTTCATTCTTTAGATGTTGCTAAGTTTTAGACTATACATTTAAAAATACTATTCCCATCATTAATTTTTAAAACCTGAATATTATAGGTCCTTATTATGTTCCTTTGACAAAATTATTGTCTAAATATCTGAGTTTTACTCCCTGCACTTCCTCATGTACTCATCTGGAAAGTCTTTCTATCTCATGTATATAGAGAACACTGAAAGAGAAGAAAACACTCATGTTCATGCTGGACAGCAAGCATCTCAGAATAGATTTTTGCTTGTAAATATAACTTGAAAGTTTAAATAATTTAAAATCTCTGAGTCACCATTGCCAGGAGTCCCAATGTTTTTCTTTCCTCAACCACTTTCTCCTTTCCCTATACCACAGTCAAACTGTTAATGATTGGTAGTTAACGAATTATAAATAATAAAAAGAAACAAAGGGAATTAGACATTGAGCTTAACAAACTGGGGAGCATAAGCCTACTTGCTTAACCAGGAAGCTACAACTTCATACCCCAGGGGTATGAAGGGATTTTAGCATTTATCCTCCAAGGATATTAATGCTGTTCCTTTTCCTCTGTGGTTGGGGGTTGTTGGGGAGTGCTGAGGGAGGTGCTTGACCTTAAAGGCCTATTATTCTAACTAGGGGGTGTGGACCTTTCAAAATCTGTGAAAGCCTGGAAAATTAATTAGTCATTTGGAAAAATACCTGTCTGTCCCAAACCCAAGGTGATGTAGTCCCAGGGGGACTAAGAAGTGATGCGTTCTCTCTCTCTCTCTCTCTCTCTCTCTCTCTCTCTCTCTCTGTCTCTGTCTCTCTCCTTTTGGATTTAGGTGGTTTGTTGGTTTGTTTGTTTGCTTATTGCATGTCTTTGTGTGTGTGTACGTGTGTGTATATATGTGTGTGTATATATGGTGCACGCAATAAATTGGCAAAATTTTAGTAAAATAAGCACCATACCACGAAAGTGTTATATTCTGAAATATATTTATTCTTATATGTAAATACATAAACATAGTCATTTTTTTAATTGTTAAAAAAAGTCTCCATTTGCTGCAATAATAGACTCGGTTCAACTTGGGAATCTTAGAGAAGCTTTAATTAACTTTATCCATGGACATCATAATGTTTTCAGTCTTAGCTTTAACAGACTCCTTAGTGGAATGAGGTTGTTTATTAACTTCTCTCTTACAAATGCTCCATACATAATAGTCCAAAAGATTTGCATCTGATGACCTAGGCAGCCAGATTTCCTTTGACCAGAATTCAGGAACATTGACACTGAGAAATTCTTGCACCTTTTTGGCATTATGTGCTGGTGCACCATCTTGTTGGAAGATAAAATGATGTCCATTTTCGGCTTGCTTCATCCACGGTACAACTACTTCTCTCAAAACATCAAGGTAAACATCATGGATCTTCATTGATGATCTCCTGGATTCTGTGTACTATATCAGGACTTGTGCAATCCTTGCATACCTTATGCTTTTTCCTTGTTGGTGTAGGGACATCAGGATCAGCAGCTTACACCTTCTTCATGTTGTAAACTGTATGTAAAGGGATGTTAATTGAAATACACAATATCCTTAGAGATTTGCCCTGCACTCAGTCCAGAAATTATAGGTGCTCTAACATCATATTCCTTCAACATGATGGTTGCTCTCAGACTTTAATACTTTATATCTGAAATGATGATGTTAAATTATTACCTTAGAAACATAGTTTTTCAAAATTATTAAGCATGTGAAATAAGGAGATGCAATGCTATTGCCCATTAATCGTGCACACCCTATATATGCATAGTCAGTGATTTTTTAAATTTAATTTTATTGTTTTTGTATTATATCCATCCCCTTTTTACTCCCCTCTGTCCCCTTCCCTACCTACCCACTCCCCCACAAAGTCAATCTTACTTGTCCATGTCCATGGTTCTTCCATACTAGTTTCTTGAGTCAATGATATTTTTTCCTAGAAATTTTGTTTTTATCCTTACTGAGGACATTTTTTAATTGCATTTTTAGAGACGGAGGAAGGAAGAGAGAGAAATATCAACGTGAGAGAGAAGCATCAATTGGTTGCCTCTTTTGCACTGGGATCAGAGTTGAATCTGCCACCTACCTAGTTAATTTGCCCTGACTGGGAATCGAACCTGGAACCTTTCAGTGAATGGGGTGATACTCCAGCCAACCAAGCCACGCTGGCCAGGGCTCTGCAAAGGTATTTGTTGCAGAAATATAGCTGCCAATTTTTCATCTTACCTAATGTCAGTTGGTCCATGCTAAATATAATAGGAAAGCTGGGCATTTTCTTTTATTTATTTAAGCTGGGCATTTTAATATTTGAAAGAAATAGGTTAAAAATTCACTCAAAACTAGGAATATTTTCAAATCAATTAGGATATTTTATTTCTAAGTTTAAACTAATGGCTATGTGAGTATTTATAGTTTTTGGAAACAAAAAGCATACAATATTGAAAATATTTTCTGAATATTCATTCTCAAGATGTTCATTTCAAAAGGCTTACTCATGGATTATTTGTCACTTTTACTTTGAAGGAACAGCTTAGTGTCCATAGACACTGCTTATAGCTACTTAACATCTTA
This sequence comes from Noctilio leporinus, assembly GCA_004026585.1. Taxonomy (NCBI): domain Eukaryota; kingdom Metazoa; phylum Chordata; class Mammalia; order Chiroptera; family Noctilionidae; genus Noctilio; species Noctilio leporinus. The sequence continues at coordinate 88,066 of PVIW01005918.1, forward strand.
AAGCAGGTCAGCAAATTTGGAACATCTGTGTTTTTATTTATTTATTTAAAAGATTTTATTTATTATTTTTTAGAGAGAGGTGAAGGCAGAGAGGCAGAGAGGGAGAGAGACATCAGTGTGTGGTTGTTTTTCACCCGCCTCCAGATGTGGACCTATCTGGAGACCTGGCTTGCAACCTGGTTATGTGGCCTGGCTGGGAATCGAACCAGTGACCTTTGGGTTCGCAGGCTGACGCCTTATCTACTGTGCCACCAGCCAGGGTGGAACATCTGTGTTTTTAAAAAGAGCAATGCAGCCTTGGCCGGTGACACAGTGGATAAGGCATCAGTCTGCGAACCCAAAGGTCACTGGTTCGATTCCCAGCCAGGGCACATAATCAGGTTGCATGCCAGGTCTCCAGCCAGGTCTGTAGCTGGAGACAGGTGAAAAGCAAACATACATTGATGTCTCTCTTCCTCTCTGCCTCTCTTCCACCCCCTCTCTCTAAAAATAATAAATAAAATCTTAAAAAAAAAAAAAAAAAAAGAGCAATGCATAACTAATCTTTGAGTTGAAAAACAGATACTTATTTCACCGGAGGTAATCAGAAAATCTTTACATGGGAAAAGATTTTCCAGGTCATACACCTGAAGAATTGTATTTTTTGTTGTTGTTGTTGTTGTTTTTTAAGAATTATGTTTTATAATTTAAAAGAATGTACTCTCTAAATTCCCTGAAATGGTCAAATATAAATGGTAATAAATTGAAATGGGAAAGCAAATGAAGGATCCCTATAACCACTGTCAGTATTTTTGTCTTGAAACTCCCAGTTTCCTTCAGGATACCTCAAATACTTTATCAATATTGTGGTCATGTGACATGTGGACCAATTAAGGACATTAATGTCAGTCTAAGTCTTAAATATTAGTAAAGCTTACTTTATTTTCTATAATAAAAAAGTTCAGATCTCCGGTAGCTGAGACTCCAGGTCTGCACTGCCCTCTCCCCTCACCTTGTTCAATATAAGTAGTTTTAGTACTTTTTCTCACTGTCAATTAACCTGTCCTCTGCTTTGGAGACAATTTCATGAAGTTACTGATTTACTGTTCTATTTTGAATCACCAAAATGGCTAGGTAATTGCTCAGCCAATGATTTTATATACTAGCTCTAAGATAGTTTTTCAGTATTTCTTTTCTGTTGAATGTCCATCCTTACTACTCCATTACATAGTTAATAAATAAAGATATACAGGATGGGGCAAAAGTAGGTTTATGGTTCATATGGAAAAAAGCACGCAAGTTATGATTCTCACAGGAGCTTTAATAACTGTTTTTGCACAGCTATAAACCTACTTTTGCCCTATCCTGCATTTTTATTTATTTATTCATAAAATATTTTATTCATTATTTTCAGAGAGAAGGGCAGGGAGGGAGAAAGAAAGGGAGAGAAGCATCAGTGTATGGTTGCCTTTTACCTGCCTCCAGCTACAGACCTAGCTGGAGGCCTGTCTGGCAACCTGGTTATGTGCCCTGACTGGGGAATTGAACTGGCGACACTTGGGTTTGCAGGCCAGCGTCAATCCACTGAGCCACACCAGCCAGGGCAGCCACCCTGTATTTTTAAATATTTAATCTTTATTGTATTTTTTCCATTACCATTTAGTCTTCTTATACCCCTTTCCCCCAGCAATCATCATACTGTTGTCCATGTCCATGAATCCTTTTTCCTTTTTGTGCAATCCCTCCACCCCCTCATCTCCCCCCATCACCCTGTATTTTTAAAAAGTTAGAAATGTAAGAAAGGGTAATATTTAGTTACACAAAAGAAATTTAAGGTACAAATCTAAAGAAAGCAGGTATAAATCATTGTCCTTTGAAAGCCCTCATATACAGAATATAGCTTACACTTTGGCTGCAGCAGGGTTTAAAGTAGGTACTTTTCTGGAGTGATTGGGTGAAATTACTTAGAAACAGCTGCCTGTTATTTCTCATCTCAAGGCTGCAATCTTACCACTGATCTTTTCTCTAGAAAGGTTCTGCTTTGCAAATATTGGTGACCTGTCTCTAGAGCTTCTGTCCACTGTGGTAGCCACTAGCCACATGGCTAATGAATCTTAAATCAATTTAAACTAAACAAAATTAAAAATTTAGGTCCTTGGCCTTATTAACCTGACTTCCAATGTGTAATAGCCACATGTACAGTATCTAGTAGCTACCATATTGGCCAATGATGTAGTGGACAGTTATGCTCTGGAATATGGTCTAGTTTAGAGAATAGTCAAACCACACAAATTCTTGAAAACTTTCAAATCCCAGGATTACCTTGTATAGCTGAATTAAGTAATGCTGCCCTTAACTGAGGCTTAAGGACAAACTTGAAATGAATTTTGGTATGTGATCTACCATATTAACTCAGTTGAAAATAATGAGAAACTTGCAAACTATTTTTTATATTATATTTTATTGATTATACTGCTTGTCCTAATTTTTACCCCTTCCCCCCATCCACCCAGCAATCCCTACACCCTCTAGACAGTTCCCCTACTATTGTTCATGGATCATGTGTATGTTTTTGGCTACTCCATTTCCTATCTTGTACTTTACATCCTGACGGCTATTCTGTAACTACCTATTTGTAATTTTTTTTTTTTTTTTTTTTTTAATTTTTAGAGAGAGGGGAAGGGAGGGAGGAAGAAAGGGAGAGAAACATCAATGCACGGTTCTTTCACCTGCCTTCAGCTACAGATCTGGCTGGAGACCTGGCTTGCAACCTGGCCATGTGCCCTGGCTGGGAATTGAACCAGCAACCTTTGGGTTCACAGGTCAGCGTCCTACCCACGGTGCTACTGCCATGGCTATTTGTACTTCTTAATACCCTCACCTCTTCACCCATTCACCTACATGCCCTCCCATCTGGCAACCATCAAAATGTTCTCTGTACTCATGATTTTGTCTCTGTTCTTGTTTGCTTAGTTTGTTTTTTAGATTCAATTATTGATAGCTTTGTAATTTTGGGCATTTTATTGTTCATAGTTTTGATCTTTATTTTATTTTATTTTATTTTTTAATTTATTTTTTAAGATTTTATTTCATTATTTTTAGAAAGAGGGGAAGGGAGAGAGGCAGAGAGGGAGAGAGACATTAATGTATGGTTGCCTTTCACCTGCCTCCAGCCACAGACCTGACTGGAGACCTGGTTTGCAACCTGGCTATGTGCCCTGGCTGGGGAATCGAACCTGCGACCTTTGGGTTCTCAGGCTGGCACCTTATCCACTTTGCTACCAGCCAGGGCTGATCTTTTTTTAATATAACTCTTTAACATTTCATGTAATGGTTTGGTGATGATGAGCTCCTTTAGTTTTTTCCTGGTCTGGGAAGCTCTTTATCTTCCCTTCTATTCTACATCATAGCTTTGCTGGGTAGAGTAATTTGTAGGTCCCTGCTTTTCATGACTTTGAATATTTCTTGCCAGTCCATTCTAGCTTGCAAACTTTCTTTTGAGAAATCAGCTGACAGTTTTAGGGAACCTTCCCTGTAGGTAACTAACTACTTTCCTCTTTCTGCTTTTAAGATTCTCTCTTTTCCTTAATCTTTGGCATCTTAATTATGATGTGTCTTGGAGTGGCCTCTTTGCATCCATCTTGTTTCCAATTTCCTGCTCTTTCTCTTCTCCTGGCATCCCTATCATGCAAATGCTGGACCTCTTGAAGTTGTCCCATAGGTTGCTTATTACTGTCCTCATTTTTTTTTTCTTTTCTTTTTTCTTCTTGTTTTTATGATCGGTTGTGTTTTGCTTCCATATGTTTCAAACCAGTGATTCGATTCTCAATTTCATCCACTTTCCTGTCGCTTCCCTCTAAATTCTTTATTTCAGTTAGTGTATTCTTCATTTCTGACTGGAACTTTTTTATACTGTTGCTCATCCTTGTAACCAGTGTTTTGAATTCTGCATCTGATAGAGTAATTATTTCCATTTCATTTAGGTCTTTTCTAGAGTTTTGATCTGTTCTTTCATTTGGACCACATTTCTTTAACTCCTCATTTCTACGTATTAGATAGAGCTGCTTTGACTCCCTATATTGATAGTATGTCCTAATGTAATAGGTGTCCTGTAGGGGCCAGTGGTGCAGCCCCCCTATCGCTCAAGGTGGGTACTCAAGATGTGCCCTCCAGGTGGGCTGAGTACACCCCTCTCTTGTAGATGAGCCTTTCTTGCTCCTTTCAGGTCAATGGGAGGAATTTACCCAGGCCAGTCAGCTGTAAGGACTGACTGACCACTGACCACCAACCTCTGCCCTCTGTGGAGGATCAGCTGAGCAGGGGCAGGGTGGTGGTGCTCTGACCTTGTCTGTAGCTGTCCACTGGGTGCACAGGCTGTGGGGTTTCCCAGGTGGTACAGGCCAAGGTCAGCCCTCATTTGTGTTTTGCTTAGGGCCATCCTGCCTGAGCTATAAATCAATCTGAGACATTGCTGCCTGTGCTGGGCTTGACATTCCCAGGCAAAGCCAAGCTGTGAATTTTGACTGGCTGCTGCTAGTGCCAGGCTTGGAGCTCACCTGGCCAGATGTTGCTTGTTTGATAGGATTTAGGAAGTTGTGAAGCATGAGTCAAGACCAGCCATTCATATGAAAAAGTAGCTTGGGTGAGCCTGTAAGTTAGGCAGGGCAGAGTCTCTAGGGAACCTCTAAAGTGGGTCAAACAGTGTCAGCCAGGATGATGGAGTCTCAGATATGGCACTACTGTGCTGGCTCTGTGGAGGGGAGTTAGAAAAGACAATGGCCTCTGCTCACTTTAATGCCAGACACTTCAGTTCCTTCCTGAATGCCACTGGTACCTTACTAGCTGCTACCCTGGCTAGGGAGCTCAAGTGGAATGCATCTGAGCAGGTGAATTCATGTGTGAGTTCTTTTTTATTTTATTTTATTAATTTTATTGTTGTTGTATTATATCCATCCCCATTTTGCTTCCCTCTGTCCCCCTCCCCACCCACCCATTCCCCCCAAAGTCAATCCTACCTGTTGTCCATGTCCATGGTTCCTTTATACTAGGTTCTTGTCTAAGCTGATCCCCCTTTCTTGCCTCTGCGTCCCCCCTGCCCCCTCCCCACAACTCCTTTCCCCCTGACCACTGAAGGCCTATTCCTTGTATTCATATACTTGATTCTGTTTTGCTTGTTGTTAGTTTTGCTCATTATTGTCCCGTAATGGGTGATATCATATGATATTTGTCCTTCACTGACTGGCTTGTTTCACTAAGCATAATACTCTCCAGTTCCATCCAAGTTGTTGCAAAGGGTACAAGTTCCTTCTTTCTTTCTGCTACATAGAATTCCATTGTGTAAATGTACCAAAGTTTTTTAATCCAATCATCCCCTGATGGGCACTTAGGCTGTTTCCAGCACTTGGCTATTGTAAATAGTGCCGCTATGAACGTAGGTGTGCATAAGTTCTTCTGAATTGGTGTTTCAGGATTCTTTGGGTATAGTCCTAGCAGTGGAATTGCTGGATCAAAAGGCAGTTCCAAAAAAAAAAAAAAAAAAGGCAGTTCCATTTTTAGTTTTTTAAGGAAACCCCATACTGTTTTCCACAGTGGCTGCACCAGCCTACATTCCCACCAACAGTGTACGAGGGTTCCCTTTGCCCCGCATCCTCGCCAACACTTGTTGTTTGTTGATTTGCTGATGATTGCCCTTCTGACAGGTGTGAGGTGGTATCTTATTGCGGTTTTAATTTGCATCTCTCTGATGACTAGTGATGTTGAGCATTCTTTCATATGCCTCTGGGCCCTTTGTATATCTTCCTCAGTGAGTTGTCTCTTCAGGTCCTTTGCCCATTTTTTAATTGGGCTGTCTGTCTCCCTGGTGTTGAGTTGCATTAGTTCTTTATATATTTTGGAGATCAGACCCTTGTCTGAGGTATCATTGGCAATTATGTTTTCCCACACAGTTGGTTTCCTTTGAATTTTGCTGATATTTTCTTTAGCTGAACAGAAACTTTTCGATTTGATATAGTCCCATTTGTTGATTCGTTCTTTGATTTCCTTTGCCCTTGGTGAAGTATCAGTAAACATATTTTTGCATAGGATATCCAAAAGTTTACTGCCTATATTTTTCTCCAGGACCTTTATGGTGGCACTGCTTATGTTTAAATCCTTTATCTATCTTGAGTTTATTCTGGTGTATGGTGTAAGTTGGTGGTCTAGTTTTATCTTTTTGCATGTTGCTGTCCAGTTCTCCCAACACCGTTTGTTGAAGAGACTGTTTTTACTCCATTGGATGTCCCTTCCCCCTTTGTCAAATATTAGTTGACCATAGAGTCCTGGGTTAATTTCTGGGCTCTCTATTCTGTTCCATTGATCTATATGTCTATTCTTATGCCAGTACCAGGCTGTTTTGATGACAGTAGCCTTGTAGTATTGTTTGAAGTCCGGTATTGTGATTCCTCCTATGTTGTTCTTCTTTCTCAAGATTGCGGTGGCTATTCGTGGGCGTTTTTGGCTCCATATAAATTTTTGAAGTATTTTTTCTATTTATGTGAAGTCTATCATTGGTATTTTAATTGGGATTGCATTGAATATGTAGATTGCTTTGGGTAGTATGGACATTTTAATGATGTTAATTCTTCCCATCCACGAACATGGTATATGCTTCCATTTATTTGTGTCTTCCTTGATTTCTTTCTTCATTGTTCTGTACTTTTCTGAGTACAGGTCTTTTACCTCCTTAGTTAGGTTGATTCCTAGGTACTTTATTTTTCTTGTTGCTATGGTAAATGGGATTTGTTTTTTCGCTTCTATTTCTGTTGTTTCATTATTGGTATACAAAAATGCTTTTGATTTCTGGATATTGACTTTATACCCAGCTATTTTGCTACATTTGCTTATTAGGTTGAGTAAGTTATGGGTGGAGCCCATCGGGTTTTGTATGTACACTATCATATCATCTGCAAATAATGACAGTTTGACTTCTTCCTTTCCAATTTGGATACCTTTGATTCCTTTTTCTTCTCTGATGGCTATAGCTAGAACTTCCAAGACAATGTTGAATAGAAGTGGAGAAAGTGGACAGCCTTGTGTCGTTCCTGATCTTAGGGGGAAAGCTTTTAGTTTTTGTCCATTAAGTATGATGTTGGCTTCAGGTTTCTCATACATGGCCTATATTGAGGTATGCTCCCTCTATTCCCATTTTGCTGAGGGTTTTTATCATAAATGGTTGCTGCACTTTATCAAATGCTTTTTCAGCATCTATTGATATGATCATATGGTTTTTATCTTTCAATTTGTTGATGTGGTATATTACATTGATTGATTTACGAATGTTGTACCATCCTTGCATCCCTGGGATGAAGTCCACTTGATCATGGTGTATGATCTTTGTAATGTACTGCTGAATCCTATTGGCCAATATTTTGTTGAGAATTTTAGCATCTATGTTCATTAGAGATATTGGCCTGTAGCTTTCTTTCTTAGTTGTATCTTGCCCTGGTTTTGGGATTTGAATAATATTGGCCTCATAGAAAGAGTTTGGGAGTCTTCCCTCTTCCTGATTTTTTTTGGTATCGTTTGAGGAGGATAGGAGTTAGTTCTTCTTTAAATGTTTGGTAAAATTCACCTGTGTAGCCATCTGGTCCAGGGATTTTGTGCTTTAGGAAAGTTTGGATTACTTCCTTAATTTCACTAGTTGTTATTGGCCTATTCAGGCTTTCTGCTTCTTCTGGGTTCAGTTTTGGTAGATTATACATTTCCAGAAATGTGTCCATTTTATCCAGGTTGTCATATTTTTTGGCATATAGTTGTTTGTAGTGATTTCTTACAATCTTTTGTATTTCTGAGGTATCAGTTGTGATTTCTCTTCTGTCAGTTCTGATTCTGTTTATTTGGGTCCTCTCTCTCTTTTTCTTTTTCTTTTTTTAAATTTTATTTAATTATTTTTAGAGAGAGGGGAAAGGGAGAGAGGCAGAGAGGGAGAGAGACATCAATGTATGGTTACGTTTCACCTGCCTCCAGCCACAGATCTTTTTCTTGATGAGTCTGGATAAGGGCTTGTCAATTTTGTTTATTTTTTCAAAGAACCAGCTCCTGGACCTGTTGAATCTTTGAATTGTAGTTTGAATCTCCAAGTTATTTAGTTCTGCTCTGATCTGGATGATTTCCTTCCTTGTACTTGCTCTGGGCTTTGTTTGTTGTTGCTCCTCTAGTTCTTGCAGCCTTGCGGTTAGGTCGTTTTTATAAACTTCTTGTAACCTTTTTTGAAAGGCCTGTACTGCTATAAATTTCCCCCTGAGAACTGCCTTTGCTGTATCCCATAGGTTTTGGGCTGTTGTGTGTTCATTGTCATTGGTTTCCAGGAATATTTTGATTTCATCTTTGATCTCATTGTTGACCCCTTCATTGCTTAAAAGCATGTTATTCAGTCTCCATGAATTAGAGAATTTTTGGTTTTTTCCCTTGAATTTGGTTTCTAGTTTCAAGCCATTGTGATCTGAGAAGATACTTTGTATGATTTCAATTTTCCTGTATTTGTGGAGGCTTGTCTTGTGACATACCATGTGGTCTATCTTGGAGAATGATCCATGTGCATTTGAAAAGAATGTGTATTTTGCTTCTTTGGGGTAAAAGACTC